>QANZ01026049.1:77918-102021 GCA_003254925.1 Chamaecrista fasciculata | reverse complement strand
AAAAAAACTGATTTTCCCATCGCCAAACATACCCTAATTTTTTCTTCATCTTCATCATCATTAATAATTTCACACCTATCGCCAAACATGCCCTAATTTTTTCTCCATCTTCAAAGAAATAAGCCAATCGGTCATGGCTTCTCGCCGTCCATGGCTTCAGCTTCTCAACCTCTCCGCCGTCCATCACCACGAACAATCCTACCGCCATCGTCATCTCCACCTCACCACCACCACATGCCGCCATCGTCATCTCTGTTTCTTGATGCAGTCGATTTCGTCGGACTTTGAATTGCAGCGATACCTCTCAAACGCTCTCGGAAGGAACCTCGGAATCAGAAACGCATACAGATTCATCGTGAAATACACCAGATTCACAGATGTGATGAAGATGAAGATGATTTTTGGATGATTTTCAGTCGAGGCGAAGAAGACAAGGAGCGATTTCACAGATCTGACGAAGATGAAGATGATGAACGATTTCACAGATTTGAAATTGAAGGAAAGATGAAGATGATGAACGATTTCAGATGAAGGCTTTAAAACTTGAGTTGACCTAATGAGCGATTTCAGATGAACGATTTCAGATGAAGATGATGAACGATTTCAGACGAATGAGCGATTCTGTTTGGTTTGGAATGGAAAAAATATTTTGGTTAAAATTATGCTTTCAGTCCAGAGAAGTTATGAAATGTTACATATTGATCCTAACTTACTCCATCTCATTTGATTTTGCCACGTCAGCATCCCAGTCAGACTGCCACGTCACAATTAACGGCGGAAATTGGACGGAAGTGACCAGGGGACTAACGGTGAAACTTTTTGCGAAGGTTTGGGACCAAATCTGCAACAAAAATAGTTATGGGACCAAATTGAAACCTTAGTCATAGTATTGGGACCAAAAGTGCACTTAAGCCTAAATAAAATATCCAACCTTCTTGTACGGTCGAAATTTGACCATGAAATGCCTCATTCACCATGTAAGACCGAGAATTTAAAAAAAAAAAATTCAGTAATTTCGAATGAGGATCCCCTGAATTTTCAAGTTGTGCACTACAATTCAATGCATCTCAACCGTTTGACAAATCCAATGATCTGTGTCTTGCCACGTCACTGAGCCCAATTTATTTTTCTTTTTTTTTTCGGTTTTTTATAAGCGGTGATCCCCAGTCCCAATTTCTTTTCCCCGTCACTTAATCCTTCACTCTGTTTCCCAAACCCTTCACTTCACTCTGTTAATCTTCACAAACCTTTCACTCTTTTTCAGTGACCCAAATATCCGTCGTGATCTTCGTTGGTGACGATTCCAGAGTCGAATCGATGTAACTGACATTGTGGATTCGATGGAATGCGGAGTTTTTCCCAAATTGTTTTGAAACCATTAAAGCCAATTCCTCTGATCTATCCACAAAATTAAAGTCAAATCTTGCAACCTTTTCTGCATTATGCCATTATCAGAACAATGGCTTTCCTAAATTGTTGAAATTCGAACACTTGCTGCGGATGCTGCATAATGCCGACCCTCAAGTTCAACCCGACTCCCTCCACGACCTCGTCGACTTCTACGCTTCCTAATATCAATATGCCTTTCACCTACCCTCTCCTCTATCTATGTATGTATATTTCACACCCAAAACCAACCCCATTCTTAATAACCCATCATGGGACACGAGAGGACAGTGTATGTGGATCATGTATCTATAGTCTATTCATGTTTTAATTAATTAATCCTGCTCCTACATCATTGATTATCATCATTGTTTTCTCTCTTGTCAACCACCTCTTTGTCTCTCTGATGTAACCTGCATTGATCATTTTAATTGACGCAAATCAATTCATGGGAATCAAATCACTCCATCTTGCATCCTTCTTGTCAAATCCAGAGAACACAAAGCCGAGATTGAAGATGTTGCTTGAAGTCGTATAAGTCATTCTGGTTTGAGAGCTTTTACATTTTCAATAAAAAAAAAAACTTGTATAGTAGTAGTTGCATTTTAGATGTTCGATTTATTTATAATTGATTCTGTTAAATGGTATAATTGTTCATCATTGAACATATAGGTTGGAATAGATACCAATTCATCATGGGTTATTGGTCAAAGGTCGTGACTTGTAACTTAGACACCAATTCATTCAAGGGTTATTGGTTAAATTTTGAAGGGTTGTGACTTAAATTTACTGCACTTAATTAAGACACGGAGCAAGTACAAGAGGCAACAGACTGTGGTATAACCAAAAAAAAAAAAAAGAGAAACTGAGTGAAAAAGCAACTGTTTTAGAGTGTTTTTTGAAGGCAATACAAAAGCAACTTTTTGACATTATTAAAAATCAAGATTAATTAGGATAAATTAATTAAGTACTCAGAATTAATTAATATAATTAAATAAATTAATTATAATTTATCCTGACACCCTTAATTGAAAGACCAATTCACAATTACTCAAACCTGCGTTAACTTTTGGCTTATCACTCCCATGGTGACGGCTTAAGACTTGTTCTAAAACATCAATTTCATCAATTGCGGAAAAACAAAATCCCATATCGGTATAATCATTGCTTTTTCAACTATAATATTAGGCCTTTTAATGCTCCCTATTCAAGCTAGCAAACCTCCCTGACAATTAGTTCGTTGATATCCCCATTGACTAATAAAAAGTGTACTTGCATTATTATTAACTATCTGACGCGAAGAGCACACATATATCCACAATACATACGCATATTTATTACATTACTTGAATGACAGTGACAATGAAATCACGTTAAGTCAGTTTGAGAGGTACCAACAGTGAAGTTCATTCTACATTGAAATTTAGAGCAAAGCATTTTAATGAAACTTATTATTATTTTCCCACATTGAGATTCAACATAAATAATAACATTTTTGCAAGTATACTTCTTTTTGGGGCGTTTGAACACTCTCCACAACCCTGCAACATGTAAAAAGGCATGAAAAATGTTTGAGCATGCTGATTACAAAACATGATAGATTTCTAGAAGAAAACATCTTCAAAAAATCGACCAAAAGACTTTTGGATGCATATAGTGATGAAGTAAAACCAAACTCTTCGCCAGTAAGGGTTGATCCAAAGGATTGTCACCAATGTCAAAAGCACCACAACATAGGATGCACCAAAACTCCAATAAAATGCAGTCAAATCAATGGGAAACTCAGTTCCTTGTGTGTCATTTAAGGGTATTTCTAGAGTTGGTGGTTCTGCAATGCGTCTATTAGTGTTGGTCCACCATAAATTTGGATTTCCTCTGTAGTTGCTCTCATCAAAGTTTGCAAACTGTCCTTGATCAGGTGCTCTACCAGACAAGTTGTTGTAGCACACATTGAAGGTAGATAAGAAGTTCAAGTCTTGCAATTGAAGAGGGATTTCACCACTCAAGTTGTTGTAAGAGAGGTCTAAGCTCTCAATATTGGACAAATTGTGCAGGTTTTCTGGTATAGTTCCACTCAGATGATTGTGTGACAAGTTCAAAGCATAAAGATCTTGTAAAAATCCTATTTGGTGTGGAATCTTTCCAGTCAATTGATTGAATGACAAATCCAATCCTGACAAGAATCTCTGAAGCTGACCACCTTTGTATGAGTGGGATAAACCTTTTGTCACCAACTGTACTTCATCCAGGCTATAAAGAAAACGCAAGTCCAATTTTAGATGTAACTGAAAGTGGGAATGATAATAATAAGTTCTACTTATAGTCTTAGGAATTGCATATCCAAAATCCAGAGGGTCGTTGCCAAACGACATGTTGTTGAAGCACGAAGGTATGGGTCCACTGAAGTTATTATGAGAAAGGTCTAAGATGTTAAGATAATTTAGTTGACATATTTGGCTGGAAAGTTGACCCTTCAATTTATTATTTGCCAATACAAGAATTTGCAAATCTGAATGTCTATAGAAGCTCTCTGGAATAGTACCTGAAAACTCGTTGCTGCTTAAATCAATAGCTTCTAATGAGGAGCCATCTAATAATATTTCAGGTATTGTGCCAGTAAGTCTATTTGACCGCAAATCAATGAACGCTAGTGATGTTGAATTGAAGATGCAGGGAGGCATTTCACCTGAGAATCTATTGTGAGATAGATCTAAAACATGAAGGTCACCATTTTTGCAAAAATCCAATGATATTGCACCTTCAAAATTATTGTTTGATGCACTTACAAACTGTATCTTGGAACGGACAACCCAACTAGGAAGCATACCAGAAAAGTTGTTGCTCGAAATATCCAATGCCCTTAAACTTAATAAATGTCCACCTTCAAGCGTTCCATTGAATTGATTGTCATTTGCCCCAAAAAATTTCAAAGATCCCAAATTTATAGGTTTGGAAAATATATCCCCCTGCAAATTATTGTTTGATATTTCCAAATATTCTAACGAACTGCATCTGAGAAGAATATCATTTGGCATTTTTCCTGAAAAGCTATTGTGGGACAAGTCCAAAACCATCAAATTTGACATCTCTCCAATGGATGTAGGAATGTCACCATCCAACATGTTGCTTGAGACATCTAAGTATTCCAAACGTGGAAGAAAGTATCCTATGTTTACAGGAAGTTTCCCTTGAATCTTGTTATTGGATAATTTTAGAATCCGAAGTTGATCCAAAGATTGGTATAGATCAGATGACAGTTGATAAGGTCCAATGAAAGAGTTGTGATTCAATAAGACACTTGTCAATCTAGAGTTGTTGAGAAGCAACCAATTGGGAAACATACCAACAAGGTTATTGTGTGAGAGATCAAGGTATTTCAAGTCATGTTGGTACAAAAGGAAGGTAGGGATGATTGTTGAAGGTGAGCTCAGCATAGAATAAGAGAGGTCTAGATATTCCAATTGAAATGATGGGATCCAAGGGGGATTTTCAGTTTCAACTTGGAATTTTTTGGGAATATTCATTGGTCCAAGGGATAACACCTTGAGTTTTGAAGCGTTAGCCAAGCAGCTCAGTGGGAACAAGCCTTCAAAATTGTTAGCAGAAAGGGAAAGATACTCGAGGGATACAAGGGGAGCAAACAAAGATGATGGAATGCTTCCACTTAAGGAGTTGTGTGAGAGATCAAGAGCTTGAAGTGAGGTCAAATTGCCAAGGCATGTGTTATGCAAAGTTCCTATAAGATAATCATAATTGCTTGAGCCTGAGAGATCCAGCTCTTGGAGTTGTGTCATTTTGCATAAACCTAGAGTGAAAAAGGGATAAGAAATTAATTTTTGGAGACCAATTCAATTGTAAATTGTTAGTGGAGGCTACTAGAATTGAGATGTTCATACTCATAATAAGCGGCTAGCATGAATATTTTGCCCCCCCAAAAAAGAAAAAACACGAACATACCTGAGTCACTCTTGAGAATTGCATCCATGTCCATTCCAAGAAGACTATTAGATAGAAACAAATGTTTTAGAGCTGGGAGTGCAGCCAAATACTTGAATATGTTTTTGTCCATGATATAACTGTCGCTTAAATCCAGAGTACTCAGCTTTTTTAACTTGGACAAAGAATTTTCATCTGCAAGTTTTGAAAGCACAATTTAAAGTCAAAATTAGGTGCTTCTTATCTTAGTTCTTATCCGTTATCACTTATCACAAACACCACACCCAAGTGTAAAAACTATTTAAAAGAAGATTAAGACAGAGAAGTAAATTCTCAGTAATTGCAGCATTTAGTTTAAAATTAAATTATATTAAAAAAAATCGTTGCTTTAAGAAACACATCAGGTGGTATTATTCTCATTAACAAAGGTCCTCATTTATGAGCTTCAAAAAGGACTCCATGTTCTTAAGAGTTACTCCTAGTGATTAACATACACATGCACATCCTAAAGTATCGAAAGGCCTAATACCTTGAACTGTCATGGAAGGGCTGTTAGGATTTTTTGGGAGGAAGAGAAGAGAATCTCTCATAAACTTTTTGCTTCTTGATTTGCTTCATTCATTCAAATAAAATAATCAAACTCAATAAAATAATCTAAACAAATCAATCCCTAAAAAAACTCAACGGCTCATGCTTTTCAAATTCTGATTTTTTTATTTATTCTACTAACATTAATAATATTAATAATACTAATTTATTCCTAAATCCTAACAATTCTCCACTTAAACTGAAATTTCTTCACAATAAAAATTCAGTTTAATTAATAAATCTTCAACTTGTTCATGGATCATTTCTTCGAAGCTTCAATGATGCACTTTCTCATCATTAATCCATTGGAGCACCATCTCTCCAAAAAATATCAAATCTTGTAAGCTTCTCACAAACCATCCACTTCTTTTCTCCCTTCTTGTGCAACGTTCAATTGCTCATCTTCTTCGAGCCAATTCTTTCACCAAGCTCTTGCAATTTCTCGACATCAAGTTTCAAATCTCTGAAGTAATGGCGAAGATTTGTTCTTCCTCCTAGCAAAATTCTTTTTAGCAACATCATCTCAATATGTGAGAGATGTGCTACTCTACCTCACAAGCTATCAGGATTTAAAGCTATGATACCACTCATAGGATTTTTTGGGAGGAAGAGAAGAGAATCTCTCATAAACTTTTTGCTTCTTGATTTGCTTCATTCATTCAAATAAAAGAGGGGCCTATAAATAGGCTTACAATACCAACCGAAAAGAGAAATTTGCTCACAAAACTGATAGCTACTTAACAAACTCAATAAAATAATCTAAACAAATCAATCCCTAAAAAAAACTCAACGGCTCATGCTTTTCAAATTCTAATTTTTTTTATTTATTCCACTAACATTAATAATATTAATAATACTAATTTATTCCTAAATCCTAACAGGGGCTACCAATTCCATTGCTAATACTTAAATCCAATGTNTGGCTCTCGAGAAGCATCTAGTGCATGTATCTCTATACACCGAGGTCATGCTGGTCTTAGTTCATTTACGTTCCCACGTGAATGATCGACCAGGGACAGTTTTAGATTAATTATCTTATAATTAATCAAGGACGCTATCATAGTAAACACGCTAATAATATGATAACAACATAATTTATCTCTATAAATTAATCAAAAATACATATGTTCAAATAACACATAAATAAAATGATTGGCCCTAGGGCACAATCTCCATCAGAACCTCCCTGAACCGCTTCAGACTGAATTGACCCGGGTTGAACCGTGACCCGGAGCAGTTTTTACAAAACCGGTCGGGTCACTATTTTTATGGAAAAATCATTTTGTTTTAGCTTTTTTTGTTGGATTTGTGGGCCAAATGCAAAAAAGTAATATGAAATTCAATAGGAAATATTATAAACCTATTACAACAAAGAAAAAACTTAGTTTTTTCATTTTTACTGGCCTAATAATTATTCATGTTGTGACTTTTGTATATTTTATTTATGTAGGACAATAAAATTATGGATTCACAAGTATATCTTATTGTTATATAAAGTTTATAGTTATATCTTATCCATTATGAAATATTTATATGTGAACTAATTAATATTTATTTTTTTCAATATATTTATGACGTTATCCGGTTTGACCGTCGGTCCAACCGATTGAACCAATCAACCCGTGACCCGCATATCTGTCCGGGCCACTCTCCGGTCCGGTTTCAATAATATTGGTTTTAGTTTCAATGCTTACAATCTCAGAGTTATCGGAGCTTTTCTTTTTTCTTTTTTCCTTTNCCGATAATTCCAAAAAAAAAAAAAAATAGTGCAAATTAATGCATTACCCATACCTTCAACTGTCGTGGAGGGGTAGCTAATTCCGCTATTGCCACTTAAATCCAACCGCTCCAAATTTTGTAAAACTGATAATTCTAGAAAAAGAAAAGCAATGCAAACCAGGGAAAAAAAATTAGATCATTACAAGATTTACCAAATATATTAAATAAATTTAGAGACATGCCTATTTACTTGTATACCTTTGACAGGAAAGGGACCAATTCTATTGCAATAGGCAAGATTCAAGTTCTTGAGGGATGTCAGAGCAGTGAGGGGTTTCATGATGCTCTCGTTCAAGTATTCATTCCGACTAAGATCTAAGGTCTCCAACATTGTAAACTTTGAGTTGCTTCCATCATCTTTAATTTAACAAGATAGTTTTGAAAACGTACATCAATCTAATAACTCATATCTTGATAATAAATAATATTAATGAGTAATAAATGAGAGGTAAAATAAGTATTATTATATGGATCAAGAGAATTAAAGGGAGAATGTAGCGTACCTTGAATACCAATTAAACCCTCGAAACAATTATAAGACATGTTGAAGGTTGTCAAGTGTTTAAAAGATAGCAAGAAAGACATATTAAAGCTACTTACGGAGCTCAAACAATCATAATTAATATAATCGCCCGGCTGAAAATAATAATAATCATCATATTGAATATTAGTTAGATTATGAAGAGAGAGATGGATGACATTATGAGAAGAGGAATCACAAGTGACCCTCTCCCAACCACAGATATCACTGTTGGGATCATCAGAGACCCATGAAGGCAGAAAAGAAGAGTGATTCTTCATAGTGGAAGAAGCATTAGAAATATTAATTTGTTGGATTAGAGAAAGCTTAATATCAAGTAAGCCTCTCTTCTCTTTTTCCAACCAACCGTTGGTGGCATCAAGTTGAACCACAATTGCAACAACAAACACTAACAAGCGAGCCCAGTAGTACCCCATGTTTCTCAAGAGTTTATCTAAACCTTAATTTAACACACTTTGATATATATGATATGACCACTTTTTATTTATGTGAATATATAGGCAAGCCAATGGGTCAAGTCAATGCAGTTACAAAAATGCAGGTCTTGCCAATGGACATGAGCTCAAGTTGAAATGAATACTCAAAGAGTCATAGCCACATTCACCCAAAAAAGAAAAAAGTAACGTATCCGAAACGTTGTTTTGATTTTTCATATATGCTTGAATTTTGGGGCCTATCACTCGCTTTTAATTTATTATTGATGGAGACAACATTTTAGTGATGAACATATGTGTCCATGCCATGTATACAACAAATGAACTCCACAATTAGGGTCAAGTCAATGCAATAAGTACATATATGACCCAATCCATCCTTTGCCAGTGCCATGGACCATGGTACTGAAATAGTCAAACCTCGCTGCTAAGAATACTAACAATTCAAAAGTGTAGTTATTATGAATATGACCGAAAGAATGAGAATAAATGAGTGGTGTAAGATCATTTGATTGTGTCTAACGATTTCATTTATTGTAAATTTAAATAAATGAGTGGTGTAACCATCCTGTACTGTGTGATATAACAAAATCAACCAATCATAAACTCAAGATGTACGGAAGATGAAAAGCAAAAGCCTAAGATTGTGATGCTCTTTCAAATTCATTCCCAAAACAGAGCACCCTGTTCCTTCAATCATCTTCTCCCATTTCTTCTACTTATATACTAACTATGATTTGAATGAACTGTTAGCCAAAAACTTAGCAATTTCAATAAAGAACAAAATTAACGGAGAAATTCTAATGATAACAAAAGCCATATTTGATGTAATTTGGATAAACTGTTCTGGTACACCGTACATGTATTTGTGATCAAGACATATCCACTTTACAAGTAAATTATGCAAAATTCAACAGCCACTCCTGCAAATGATTAATTTAATTTACTTTAGAAATTTTAATAATGTTGATTTCACCTTTTTTTACCAATGGGAATTCTAGCGCCAAACCTAACTGATAGTTGCTTAACTTGCTTCATTAATTTCCCCTTAAAGGAATTTTTTTTTGGCCATAATTTCTCCTTAAAGGAATTAAAAAGAAATATACTTGCATTATTTACTATATGAAGATATTCACAAATGTATGAAAAACTTACACGTGCATAATAACATTACTTAAATAACAATCACAGCGAACTCACATTCAGTCAATTGAAATACTATTTGTATTCTAAAATATTGAAATTCAAACCAAAGCATTTTGTGAAATCCATCATTATTTCTAACGTTGAAATGCAATTCCCTTCAAGTATGCTTCTTTCTGGGACGTTTCAACACTCTGCACAACTCTGCTACATATAAACCAGAATGAAAATTCTTGAGCAGCTCATTGCTAAGCATGATAGATTTCTAGAAGAAAACATCTTCAAAAAATCGTCCCAAAGATTTTTGGATGCATATAGTGATGAAGTAAAACCAAACTCTTCGCCAGTAAGGGTTGATCCAGAGGATTGTCACCAATGTCAAAAGCACCACAACATAAGATGCACCAAAACTCCAATAAAATAGTGTCAAATCAATGGGAAACTCACTCTCTTGTGTTTCATTCGAGAGTATTTCCTGAGTTGGTGGTTCAGCAATGCGCCTATTAGTGTTGGTCCACCATAAATTTGGATTTCCTTTGTAGCTGCTCTCATCAAAGTTGGCAAACTGTCCTTGATCAGGTGCTCTACCAGACAAGTTGTTGTAGCACACATTGAAGGCAGATAAGAAGGTCAAGTCTTGCAACTGAGGAGGGATTTCACCAGTCAAGTTGTTGTAAGAGAGGTCTAAGCTCTCAATCTTTGACAGATTGTGCAGACTCTCTGGAATGGTTCCACTGAGATAATTGTGTGACAAATTCAAAGCATAAAGATCTTGTAAGAATCCTAGTTGGCGTGGAATCTTTCATGTCAGTTGATTAGATGACAGATATAATGCTGACAAAACACTTTGAAGTTTATCGCCTTTGTAGGATTGGGTTAAACCTTTTGTCACCAATTGTACTTCATGTAGGCTATAAAAAATGACAAATCTGACAACCCTGAAAATTCTTGATATATGTAAAAGTGGGAATTATAACAATAATAATAAAAATCTCCAGACTCTTCTTGAGAAAGACCCATATAAGTGAGAGCTCCCGAGTCTTTGCCAAAGGACATGTTACTGAAGCATGAAGGTATGGATCCATTGAAATTATTACGTGACAGGTCTAAGATGTTGATGGAACTTAATTGACACATTTGACTGGAAACTTGACCCTTTAGTTTATTATTTGCCAACAAAAGGAATTTTAACCTTGGAAGTCTATAGAAGCTCTTTGGAATAGTTCCTGTAAATTTGTTGCCACTCAAATCAATAGCTTCGAATGATGATTCGTCCGACAATATTTCAGGTATTGTACCAGTAAGACTATTTGATCGCAAATCAATGAAGCATAGTGATGTTGAATTGAAGATGCAAGGGGGTACTTCACCCAAGAATCTATTGTGAGCTACATCTAAAACTCCAAGGTGATCACTTTTGCACAAAGCCAATGGTATTTTACCGTCAAAGTTATTGTTTGAAACACTCACAAATTCTATGTTGGAATTGAAAATCCAACTTGGAAGCGTGCCTGAAAAGTTATTGTTGGATATATCCAATGCCCTTAAACTTGAAAAATGTCCACCTTCTAGTGTTCCATTGAATTGATTATTATTTGCCACAAAAAATTTCAAATATCCCAAATCCATAGGTGCAGAGAATATATTCCCCTGCAAATTATTGTTTGATATGTCCAAATATACTAACGAAATGCATTTGAGAAGAATATCCTCTGATATTTTTCCTGAGAAATTGTTATGGGACAAATCCAAAACAGTTAAGTTTGACATCTCTCCAATGGAAGTAGGAAGGTCACTATCAAACATATTGCTCGAGGCACCAAAGTATTCCAAATGTGGAAGCAGGCGCCCTATGTTTATAGGGAGCTTCCCTTTAAACTTGTTAAATGATAATCTTAGAACAAGAAGTTGATCTATTGGTTGGTGTAGATCAGATAGCGATGGAAGAAGTGATTCGGTAAAAGAGTTGTGATGCAAGAATAGATGTGTCAATCTGGAGTTGTTCACAAGCAACCAACTGGGAAACACACCAACAAGGTTATTGTATGAGAGATCAATGTATTTCAAGTCATGTTGGTACCAAAGGAAGCTAGGAACAATTGTTGAGGGTGAGCTGAACAAAGAATAAGAGAGGTCAAGATATTCCAATTGAAATGAAGGGATCCAAGGGAGATTTTCAGTTTCAACTTGGAATGCTTTGGTATTGTACTCCATATTTGCTAGTGATAACACCTTGAGTTTTGAGCTGTTTGCCAAGGAGCTCAATGGGAACAAGCCTTCAAAACAGTTATGAGAAAGGGAAAGGAACTCGAGGGACACAAGGGGAGAAAACAAAGATGATGGAATGTTTCCACTTAAGGAATTGTGTGAGAGATCAAGAGCCCGAAGTGAGGTCAAATTGGGAAGGCATGTATTCTCCAATGTTCCTATAAGTTCATTGTTGGAGAGATCCAGCTCCAGGAGTTGCGTCAATTTGCATAAACCTTGAGAGAGAAAGGCAAAAATAATAAATTGTCTGGAGACCAATTCATTTGTGAGCTGTAATTGGAGGCTACCAGAATTAATTAAGATATTCATATTCATATCAAGTGGCCACCATGTACGTACCTGAGTCATTTTTTAGAATATGAACATCCGAAAAACTTTCTTCAAGGAACAGATGTTTTAGAGCTGGGAGAGCAACCAAATACTTGAATATGTTCTCGTCCATCGTCCCAATATCATTGTGACTTAAATCCAGAGTAGTCAGCTTTTTTAACTTGGGCAAAGAATTAGTATCTGTCGCAAGTTGAAACCACCATATAAAATTGTTGCTTTAAAAACGGGTCACTTAGTGTCATCATCTTGTTCTCATCAACAAAGGTCCTCATATATTTAGAACTTAGAAGCTTCAAAAGGATTTCGTGTTTAAGCGTAACAATAATTAACTTGTACATGTACATTTTAAATTATCAAAAGGCTGCCACAAGTGGATTAAGTATTGAAATTATCTCAATAGACATGTTTATTCCTAAATGAATTATTAAATTGAGAGTGAGTAGGCATGAATTGTTAAGTATTGAAATTATCTGAATAGACATATTTATTCCTTTTAAAGAAATGTCCTCGATATAATAAACTTGATTAATCAACAAGATTTAATATTTGCATTTGTATATATCAATTTTGTATAAATTACTGAAAATTACGAAGACTATATAATTATATTTACAGACCAACGCTTCATACCTTCAAATGTTGATGAGGGGCTACTAATTTTGTTGCCACTTAAATCCAAATGCTCCAAATTTTGTAAAGTCGATAATTCTAAACAAACAAAAGTAATGCAAATTAGAAAAGAAAAAATCGTTCCAAGAGTTTATATTTTAAACAGGTATCTATACAGACATTATCCATGTTTAATTACCTTTGATAGGAAAGGATCCACTTATACTGCTACAGGAAAGATTCAAGTTCTTGAGAGATGTAAAAGCAGTGAGGGGTTTCATGATGCTCTCGTTCAAGTATTCATTCCAACTAAGATCTAAGATCTCCAACATTGTAAATGTTGAGTAGCTTCTACCATCTTAATTAAACAAGATAGTTTTGAAACATTAATCTAATAACTCATATAATAGTAATAATAGTATTTAGAGTAAACTAATAATTCGGTCCTTGAAAGGTTACCGAGTTGACACCTTGGTCCCTAAAAAATTGAAATATACAGTTTAGTCCTTGAAAGATTAAAACAATATACCATTTGGTTTTTGAAAGATCAAAATGGTATACTATTTAGTCCATGAAAAGGACTAATAAGTATACTATTTTGGTCTTTCAAGGACTAAATTGTGTATCTCAATCTTTCAAGGACCGAGTTGCCAACTCCGGAATCCAAATTATTAGTTTACTCTAAAAATATGCATTTCGGATGAAGAAAAAGAGAGAGAGTAGCGTACCTTGAATAGTGTCAATTAAACCCTCGAAACAATTATTGGATAAGTTGAAGGTTGTCAAGTGTTTAAAGGATAGCAAGAGAGACATATTAAAGCTAGAACATTTATAATCAGTATAATGGATATTATTAGTTAGACTGTCAAGTGAGAGTTGGATGACATTTTGAGATGATGAATCACAAGTGACCCTCTCCCAACCACAGCTATCACCGTTGGGGTCATCAAAGACCCATGAAGGCAGAAAAGAAGAGTGATTCATAGTGGAAGCATTATTAATATTAATGAGTTGCATTAGAGAATGCTTAATATCAAGTAAGCCTCTCTTCTCTTCTTCCAACCAACCTTTGGTGGCATCAAGTTGAACCACAATGGCGACAACAAACACTAACAAGCCAGCCCAGTAGTACCCCATGTCTCTCCAAATTTGATCTAAACCTTAATTTAACACACTTTGATACTTTCAATTTCTGCTGTCAATATATATAAGCAAGCCATATCCCATCTATATGCATATGAATGGGTCAGAGTCATATCCAAATTCACCTAAAAGTCTAAAACCATAAATGTTAGCGTATCCGAAACGTTGTTTTGATGTTTCATATATACTATATAGTGTTCCTACCTCCTTTATTTTTGGGGTCTATCATCACTCGCTTTTCTCCCCCTCTTCCCTCTTTTTAGTTTTCACTTGCTATGTTTTTTTAACCTTTTCAATCATTCTTATTTAATTTAAATAATTCTGCCATTTTTATAAATATTTCGTCAAATTTGATTGATCTGTCAAACCATACGTGAGTTGTAATTTAAAATATACATAACTCATATGATCAATAAGGAGTAAAAAAATGAAGGCCAAAGTGCAATATTGGTCCTATAAGTTTGCATGAGTTCCCAGATCAGTCCTATAAGTTTTTTCGTCTCAGATTTGGNCGTCAAATTTGATTGATCTGTCAAACCATACGTGAGTTGTAATTTAAAATATAAATAACTCATATGATCAATAAGGAGTAAAAAAATGAAATTATAGATGTTAAATTTAACTTCATGTGCTCAATATATATTTATATATATAATTGGTAATGAAAAATTTATTCTGCTCAATTTTAAATGTCGATCCAAATGATAAAATAATTATAATTGAAAAAATGTATTCAAATAAAAGAAACAAAAAAAAATCACTTATCAATAGTCATAATCCTAATATATACACTATACACCAAATTAGCTCCTCAAATCGGTTCAAGTCAATGCAGTAAGTGTACATGGATAACCGATTCCTATTAAAACATTTATGGCAGAGACTAAACAATAATAGCAACCCCAACCCACATATTTTGATTGTTTAGGCAGACAACATTTTAATGATGAAAATATATGTGCATTGCATGTATACAACCAAATGAACTCCACAGATAGGGTCAAGTCAATGCAATAAGTGTATATATATGACCCCATCGATCCTTTGCCCGGTACTGAAAGAGTCAAACCTGGCTGCTAAGAACACTAACAATTCAAAAGTATAGTTATTATGACTGTGACTGAAATAATGAGAATAATTACTAAGGATGCTAATAATTCATCAAATGAGTAATTATTATGACTATGACTCAAATAATGAGATTACTTACTAAGGATACTAATAATTCATCAAAAACAGACCATTACACACTAGAGGGACAAGTCAGTGGGATGGTTGATGAAAAACTTAACAATTAGTGTTTTTACAATTCTTGGTGGATGCTTGATTTAAATCATAGTAGCCTTTTCATGATGCAAAACAACAGCAGATGCCTATGACAATAGTAGTCTTTTCAAATAAATCTTTAGTAATAAACAGAGCAGTTCACATTCTTTACGTCGCAGAGGAACAAAAATCCAAACCAGAGAAGACAAAAACCCTAGATGAACAAAAACGAGAGAAAGGGCAGTAAGATTAAGAATAAAATATATATGATATCACTAGGTATCGAACATGAAAGAAATGAAGGTGAGAAACCCTAGGGAGCGAAAAAGCACTTACAAAAATAAATAGCGAGGAGAGGAAAGGGCCAAGTAGAAGGCACTTAGAATCGGACTGTGATCGTACAGCGTCGTCGGCGACACACAAATCAGCACCATGAATGCTACCGATAGCATTCACCGTTCGATGACCTCACAAAAATTGGGAAATTGCAGCTGCGACTATGATTTGAAGAGGTTATGGATAAATTTTTAGAGGGAAATGGTTTAGATTTAGAACTTACGAGTGAAATTGTGGCGCCAGAATGAGGGAATGGGTTTTAGTGCATGATGTATTGGAAATTTCTTTTTCTTTTTGTTCGACTTTTCGATGGTTTCGAAGCATCCTTATAGTGTTTAGAAAATAATTTATTAATATATTGACGGCTAAACCGCCATTAATTAACTAGCGTATGCCGCCAAGATCTGATTTGGTTTAGTAACGGTCGTTTTGAGTGTCACTAAATTTACTATTGGGTAAATTACACTTTGGTACTCTGTGGTTTGATCATATTTCACTTTGTACCCTGTGGTTTAAAAAATGATACTTTGGTACCCTGTGGTATCCTCCATTAACACTTTGGTACCTTTAGAACTATTTTGTAATTTTAATCATAACAAATTTTGCAAAAATTACATATTGACTCCAAAATTTTTTAAAGTTTTTATTTTATTCCCCAGATAATTTGTATTTAAGGACCTATTTGTAATTTTCTGAAAATATTGGAGACTCAGAGAAAGCTTCTTTTCATTGAAAGGCACTCAGAGAAAGCTTCGAGCTTATCCAAGAATAAGCTCAAAGCTTGGGGACTAATGATAAGGTATGGTCAGAAATAATGATGATGAATAAGGTAGAAACTTGAAGGCCATGATGATGATGGTGTTGATGATGAAGATGATGGTGGTGGTGTTGATGTGTTGAGGCATGGAAATGTGGCATCAGCAAACCCATAACAAAGGAAGGATTGGAGAGATGAGAGATAGAGGAAGAAGAAGGTGTTAGTGGGTGAGGTTTAAGACTTAACTGTTGATTCTGATTTGAGACCTTGACTATAAAAATGAAGAAAGAAGTTTGGATTTTTTGTTAACGTGTTCTAAACTTCTACGCGTTGGTGTTTTGGTTTGCTGGTGATTTATGTTCATTTGATAAATAGTTGATGATTTTGAATTTGTTAGGTTCACTTCAAACTAGTTCGGCTACGTTTGCTACAAGCAAATTTTAGAATTTTTTAGGTAACACAAATTTTACATTTCTAATAATAGATTGCACCTAGTGTCATATTCGGATTAAAAAATAATCATTATAAGTGACAAAAGTTAACATTCAGTGTCAACATAATGCATAGACACAGCCTGTTCAGTCGATTACAAAAGTCGCATCTCAAGATTCTTGAGAGGCATTGAAAACACAATCACCAAATAATTTTCATTTTATGATGGGGAGAGGTAGAGCAGTATTGTTGATGACAAACTTAGCCATTTTAGTTTTGGGATCAACGAAATTGATTGCAATTTCAATCAAGCTTCTTTTTCAATCGCCTTCACTAGCGGCAAACGAACTTCGTGTTTTATTGAGAGGCTCGTTCTGGGTCAGGAAGTTGATTAAAATACTTGCGCTGATATCATCCAATAGTTTTATCATTGCATATTTAAAGCATTATAAGTTCAATACTGTTTGTTAAAAATCATGTCATCCAAGAATAAATTATAATAATAATGTCAAGGCGTGTATTAGAATTTTATATTCTAATATCACTTTAATACTATTAAATCAACAATACATCAATGTTGAAAATTTTGCTGATTCAAGGAAACAAAATTGTATTGGCAACCCCTTCATACAGATTAAATTTTTCTTATTCAAGTACGTAGTAATAAATAAAAATTTACTTGGAAGAAAACCGAAGCAAGAATGACTCAAAAAACCAAATCACAAGCAGAACAATGTTTTTACTTTCTACAATTTCTTGGATTCACCAACAAGAAGCAAAATCTTACAGACAACTTTGATAAAATTTAACCGTTTACTATCAGATCATTCAATTAAAAAAATTAAAAAATATCCTTGCGTCTTATCTTTCTTGATAAACCTCATAATAACCATCTAAAAGATTACACACAAGTTTTCTTAAATTTTACACTATCCTTACTTGGTATCTCAAGGAAACCAGTCATGTGGCATGAGATTAACCAAGCTCATGAGTCAGGAACTGCATTAGAATCATCAACGTTGGGTTTAGCATTGTCACTGTTATTACTGCTCAATTGGCCGTTAAATTCCAAGCCATAGACATGCCCCATTTTGGCACGTTTTGTCTCCAAATATTTCTTGTTCTCCTTTGTGATCAGAGTCACCAATGGGATCCTACCAGAAATTGTCAAACCATAACCTTTGAGCCCAACATACTTTGCCGGATTGTTGGTCATTAGCTTCATCGATCTAACACCCAAGTCCCTCAATATCTGTAAGCAGAGTTTCAAAAACAAAAATCTTGAAATCTTTTCCCATCTGGGGATGATCATACATACGTTGATACTAGTATAACCCATAGGTAAATGCAATCTATATAAAAAAGTGTCCAACCATAAAGAATTGTTACCTGTGCACCAATACCATACTCCCTTGAGTCAACCGGCAATCCCAGCTCCTCATTGGCTTCTACAGTATCTCGTCCATCGTCCTGTAGGGTATAGGCACGAAGCTTGTGGCCCAATCCTATACCTCTTCCTTCATGTCCACGGAGATACACAAGTACACCCCTACCAGCAGCCTCAATCTGTTTCATTGCAAGTGCGAGCTGATTCCCACAGTCACATCTGGCAGATCCAAATATGTCGCCAGTGAGACACTCAGAGTGTACCCTCACAAGAACATCTTTTCCATCTCCTATGTCACCCTGTTAGATAAAGAACAGTTAAGACCACAATTATGACTGAGGCGTTGAATAACTAATAATCTAAAATCTAAGATGGACGACTTGAGATATTTGAAAGAGCTTGGAAAAGATCACAAGCACTTTAGGCTTCACATGAGGCAAAATGAAAAATTAATTCACCCCTACAGGGCACAAATATGATAGAAAGTGACTAAAATGATAAGTGTAAAAGAAAACTTTGTTCTTTGCATTTATTCTTTTTCAAGGACCATAAACAAGAAATGGAATAACATCAATTTCTCATAAAAGATAAAGGATGGAATAAAGAGAGTGGAAAGGCAAGAATTGCATGAGATACGATACCTCCCAAGATGCTTCCAGTTGAGCAAAATAGTATCAATATACCATATAGGCATCATTCCATGCTTCCAGTTGAGCAAAATAGTATCAATATACCATATAGGCATCATTCCATGCGTTCGCTTTTTCTTAATTCTCTTTCGATCCTTGACAGATAGGTTATTTTTCAATTTGGTACTCTAAATATATGTATACAATTTAGTCCCTCAACCTGTCAATCATTAACATACTTGCAATGTTGCCCTTCTATTCCATTTTAACCAAAATTTAATGACAAACTCAATCTACCAACTTTAACATTATTGGCTGGCAAATCTGGCCTATGTAACGAATGACAGATAACATCCAAGTCAGTAGCTGGAGGCACATTAGATTCTATTTGATTTCACTACTTACTATCTTATCTCCTTGTCACTTTCCTTTTGTCATTTACACGCAAACAGAACTTTTTCATCAAGAAATGTACTCCTAGAAGCTCTTAATATTTGACAGGACATCAGAAATCTTAAGTAGGAAGCTCTCAATGAAATGACTTTGCATAAATCTATCAGATTCTAATTTAGACGAGTTCATGTGTGGATTCTAGTTTAAAATAGTGGTATTGAACTACTGTAGATAATTGCATAATTTTGAGTTATGTTGTTTGTTTTTGAATGCTCAAGCAAAGGTATTAGGTGAACTTAGAACATTTCTTAAGAATTCATAAATATTAACAAGGTTATAAAGTCTATAATTTGTGATACATAGTAATAGTTTGTGACCAATCTTTTTTTGCCATGCCGTTCCAAAACACAGTTGCCAAAATCAAACCTAGGCTAAAACATAATAGGTCGATAATTTACCCTAGATGCAATGAATAATAAAAATATGAGAAATTCTCATATGTATATTTGAGTACACCACAGTGCAGTACGCATTGGACTATATATAGTCAATTAAAAAACAAGAACTGCTCACCTTAACCATCGCAATATGTTCCATTCCATCTAAAAGCGACCTATAACAGTAAGATGTGAATGGCCCCCACATAGTAGGTATTTGTGCTGCACCAGCACGATCTACTAATTTATCTCTCTTCCTTCTATATCTGCCATAGAATAATGTGTTAAACTCCTTGATAAGTAACTGAATAAGCAACCAGAAGAATCCAGGCAACATAAACTTCCCAAGGGGGAGGGAGAAAACTAAAATGATAATATAAACAAGAAGAAAGTTCCAAGTACTCCAAAAAAGAGAACATTTTGCGGCAAACATAATGAAGGGCCATCAAGAGGAAGATTAATTTTAAAAAAAAAAAAAGATCCATTTTGCTGAATCATATATTAAAAAAACCAATTAGTGAAACTTTGCAATCTTCGAAAGATTCAAAAGCTGAAAGAATTCATTTTATAATAACGTAATTAAGATGTAGGCAAATAAATTATGGTATCCGACAACGTTTTCAACCGTGGAAAACGATTCAGCTTCGAAGCAAAAATCTAATTATAAATGACATCACTAATATATGTACAACAAGTCTTATACATCTTCCACTAAATGAAAACAGATACCTTATTAAGTCAGCAATAGAAATAATTTTCAAGTTCTCACGCTCTGCAAACAGGCGAAGCTTTGGCAATCTAGCCATGGAACCATCATCGTCTACAACCTCACATAGAATTGCCACAGGTTCCAAACCAGCCAGTATGGCAAGATCAACTGAAGCTTCTGTATGTCCAGCTCTTTTCAAGACACCACCTTCTCTGTATTTTAGTGGAAAAATATGACCTGGGCGATTGAAGTCAGCTGGTGTTGAATCTTTGGATGCAAGAGCCAAGACTGTTGTTGCCCTATCTCTAGCAGACACTCCTGTGGTGGTACCATGTTTAGCATCCTACAAATGCAATGTAAGTCGTAGAAATCCATCAATTTCCATAAATTGATGTCAAAACTACATTAAATAGAGATTACCTACTCAAGTTTGCAGCATAACAATGGTGAAAATTGTCTATTCCTTGTTGACTAATCACTTTTATTGAAAACAATTATTATTCCTTCAACGCTCAGAAAGGGAAGGCAGCAGATAGAACAAGCTAATATTTGATGAAACAATGTATTTCCTCAGTTCTAGTTCTCTAGAGTGCAAGAATGTGTTACTTCTAGCTGATGATACCGAATTATCAACAGATGACTGTACTCAGACAAAGAACCAAGTCCACATGCAAAAATGCATTTGAGAATTGAGAATTATGACATACCACTGTCACAGTAAAAGCAGTACGAAGCTTCTCATCATTATCCTTACTGTCTACCATCAAAGGAAGTTCCAACCTCTCCAAATCTTCTTCTTTCATGCTTACACAAACGATCCCAGTTCCATGCTTCACAATAAAGGCCATAGCCTCAGGTGTTGCCAACTGTGCAGCCATTATCAAGTCTCCTTCATTTTCTCTGTCCTCATCATCTACAACCAATACCATCTGTATCACCAGTATCAGTCAGTAACAGAAATTTAAGTCAATAGTGAAGCAAAAGCACAACTTTATCATGGTCGAGCTCCACCACACTTAACAACAGAATGAGAGGGGAAAATAAAGGCAAGAAATTATTCTTCCCAATGGAAAAGAAAGAGAGATTAACAACCTTTCCCTGGCGTATATCCTCAATAGCCTCAGGAATGGAAGCAAAACCTTCTGTGGGCCTATCGAATTCAAATTCATCTTCGTCAACAGGAAAACCATTACTTGTTACTGCTGTATCTGCAGCTACTGTTCCATAAGCTATTCCTTTAGGTTGCATCTTGACGTCATTGCCATTTGAATAAAAAGAAACGTCACCTCCTCTGGCAATCACTGTTGCCTTGGTTGTCCTCACTCCTTTGTCACTTGAGGATAATTTAGAATCCAATCGGACAAATGCCAGATCAGATCCAAGTGCGCATACAAGAGAGGTATTCAGACATTGAAGCCCATTGAACGATTTTAAGTGTTTGCATGCCCTGTATAGAGTACCAGAGCAGATTTTAATTATCACATCCAAACATAACCAAAAGAAGTAGCAGCAAATTCAAAATTTATGAACATAGCAACCTGCTGATGGTTCAGCTTAAGACCTTACGATCCAGAAAATTGAGGAATGCATCAGTAGGAAAGGAGAGAAAACACAAACTTTTTGAGACACAAGATTCAATATTTTCACATTTATAGTGCAAGACAGAATATAGGGGAAAAGAATGGTGGCATAGAGTTTGAAGGAAGTTGGAAAAGCTCAATGAAATGAAATAACAATAAGAATCATTTGATGGACTGCATAAAAAATAATTGAGCCACTCAAACACGCATGCTGGTAAGCTCACAAACAAGACAAATTAAGGTCAAAATCAGCTTAACAATTACGGGCATGTCAGTCTCTGTAATATGTAAGTAGTAAAATCAAATATAGGCTTAAACTTGAATTTGTAAATGGTAGAAGTTGGTCACTTATATAGACCTGAATGTTGAATATACCTCGAAGAAGAGACTATAGACACATTATCAGGTATTACCCAGAGTTTTAAGCTACAAAGCCTGAAGTTGAATTAAAATCCATAAAGTTCAGAAGCTGTCTCCAAAAAGCTTTACTCCCTAAACTGAAAATTGTACTGTAAACAGCATAGCTTTATTAAGAGAGAAACTCGCATCCCCTAAATAATACCAATTAAAACGAGTGCAGCATTGAGCAAATTGTGGATTCCGAAAAATGACAATTGATCCCAGAAATGAAATTGTGTTACTCTATCACTATATCACAGAAGTGAGCAACAGATACAAAGGAACTCAACAATAAATTAAAAAATAAAGCAAAGAATTCACTCAGAAAACCAAAACCCCCCAATCCCCAAAATAAAATAATAAGGGCTAAGAAAGGAGAGAAAGAAAGAAAGCGAAAGAAACTCACCGAGGGCACGAAAGAGACGCTGAAGAAGAATAGGAGAAATTGAGAGAAGCCATTCTCTGCTAGAAGCTTTTCGAGTTGGCGTGAATGCTTCAGCCTAAACCGTCTTTTGGTTTCTGTGTGAGTTGGCTATGCAGAATACGAATCAACTGGAAATCCAATAGCAACGATGAATCGTATCGCTGAGATAGAAAGCAAAAAGTCTGATTCAGCTTCAGCCTAAAAGCGGTTGAGATGACTCTTCGTACCTACCATCCATGCTCTGATTTTGATAAATAAAAAATAATAATTTCGTTTTATTATTATTTATGCATGAAATATTGAAATGAAACTGAATTTGGATAAATTCCTTTTGCACCCGTTTTTGCTTAAAAGCATAAATTTTCATATTAATAGATATCAATCAATATCAATGATAAATTTTGGTTTGGTCACTGAAAAATTAAGGAAAAAGAATTATATCAAAGGTTCCATTAAATTGTCTATTATATGATTTTGGGGGTTGCCCTATTATTCGAGAAATTAAAGGTGCAATTTATGAGGTGCCAAATCGTTCTACGTGTCTACGATAATTTTGAAATAACGCTTCATCACTGCACTATAACAAAATCATGATGTTTAAAACTGATACACATAATTAAAATAATTCGTGTACTAATTTAAAACATCAAAAACTACGTTGAATATCGATCCTGGGATAATTGTGCGTAGGATGAATATAGATGGGGGACTACTCACGAACGGAGGATAAGGTTGATTTGGTATTTGATAATTAAAACGATAATACCAGGTTAACTGTATATTTATCTCGTTTATCATTCTTGAACTCACGTCTTTGAATTATCAATAAATAGTTGTCCACTTATATAGTTTTAAATTAATAAATAGTTGGCTGTAAGCCTGTAATAAAAATCCTGAAGTTCAGTTTGATTGGAGATGTGTTAAAAGAACTTTATCTATATTGTAAATATTTTTTGTCTTGCCAACAAAATCTATTATAATTGATTTTTTTAAAAACATTGTCTCAAGTTTTTAAGTAAATTGTGCATACGAAAGGAGACTTTACTGATAAAGATAAGATTTAATAATTTTTGTCTTGAAAAATAAAAGTTTTAGTCATCAACTAATGTTTAGAAAATAATTCGGCCAAAAAAATGTTCAGAAAATAAATTATGATTTAAATAAGAATTAATCTTAAGCACACACCATTTTTTTTTT
>QANZ01026049.1:46491-77361 GCA_003254925.1 Chamaecrista fasciculata | reverse complement strand
ATATATATATATATATATATATACTAGGAGCTTTGCGTGCCCGTTATATATGTAAAATAAATAAAAGACTAAATTGTTAACTTAGTAAAGAAAGAGAGACCGAATAGTAAATTTTTTCTTATTTTTAATTTCATAGACTATAATTTTAAATATGAACGACCAGAAAGGGTGGAGCCATATAATATAAGATATATATCGAGTATTGTTTAATACAAAAACCTTGGGATTTGAAACTTTAATTTATTAAAGGCTAAAGCTGTTGTACAATAGGAGTACAATTAGCTAAAACTTTTTGAATACGAGACTTCACTCCATTTATTATACCAAGTAAAAAAAATAAGTTTATCTTTTTTTCTTTTTTTTGTTGCCATTACAAAGAAAAGAAAAAATAAAATAAAAAAGAAGGGAGATAAATTTATCTTATGCCTGAAAAACTAGACATCGTTGAAAGAGTCAACTGATCAAACTTCGAGAAATGAAGAAAAGAGGATGAGGGTATAGAAACCCGACTAATGAGGCACATCCTCCAAAAAATTTCTTTTGCTAGCGAATCCGCAGCAAGTTTAGAAGATCTGCTAATAGCAGAAAAAGTCACCATAAGAAATACAACCAAAGAGTAGAGAAAATCATGCATAACAATTCCAATGGTAACCAACATCACAAAAGTTAACATTCTTCATGATATCTAAAATATCATATCCAAGCAAAGCAGTATGTCAATATCTCCAAACTCTCATACTAATTACGAAGAACAAGTAGATGTATATCTCTTAAAAACTCAAAAATAAAAACTAAAAAAAGTAAAGAGTAAGCGTGTCTTTTTTTCATGGTCACTACAATAACTTTTTTCATAGATACTAATAGAATGATAAAAAATTTAAATACTATAATAAAAGTAAAAATAGTGTGTGGGGAGGGATCAGTACAGATCTCCTCCCCACACACAAACATACAAGCAGTATGAGAGAGAAGGCTATTTGAAGAAGGAGTAATTTTTTCGCTAGAGAGAATCAGTTTTCGCACTAGCGGTTTTTTATTCAAATCGATCAGAGGATATATATAAAAGGAGGAAACAGAGACAGTAAAAGAAGGACAGATTATGGGTCCGTTCGTTGGCTTCAGGCTGAGGCAAAAAATTATGGTTGTTGTGGTTGTGTGAATGATGTTCCCTTCAATTAATCCACATAATTAGGTTCATTTCGTAAGAAAAATTATGGTTCAGCATAACTAATTGGTATAGTTAGTTTTTTTTTATGTGTTAACATGGATGAAATTTAATTTTGTGCGAGTGACAAATGATTCAGTGCCATCTGAATAAAGTTTTAAGTTTGAAACTTTAAAATATAGGAGTATATTGTAAAAGAAACATAGTTTGATTCACAAAATAAAATGAATCCAAATCAATCAAAACAAATTCTCATAAATTAGGCGGACATTCGGACAATATTTTTTTTGTTTTCTATCAAATTTATATGTATGAAACCTTATATGTACCTTGGTGATAAATCATAACCTCAACAGTATATAAGAAACTAAGGGCTTGGCGTGCCCGTTTGAATTGATTTTTATATTGATAAAAGAGTAAGTTTGGGACCAATTTGATAAATTATAAAAATATGTAAAACTTATCTAAAATAAATAAATATTTAGGACCAATTTGAAATTACCTCATATGAGAAGAGCAAGTGGGGAGAGAGAGTAGTGGCATTTTTTAATTTTTAATTGTTTTTTACATTTTTTTTAATTTATTTATTTTTTTAAAGAAGTGGGGAGAGTGAGTGGGAAGAGAGAGTGGTGATTTTTTCTTTTTAATTTTTTAATTTATTATTTTTGACCAACCATAAAGGGGTTTAGTCATATAATATAGTATAGATATAGATATAAATATAGATATAAATAAAATTGAACTCTTTAATATATGTAATGTGTTTAGGATATAAGCATAAATTAAGGTGAGACTATCCTACATCAACAATACTAAATTATTGACTATTCAGGTTATAATTCTCAACTATCATAAAATGTCTTTTTATTCATTTATCTTAAAATCCACAGGTAGACAACCATATCTCAAATTAATCACAAAGAATTCAAATTGTCGAATTGTCTTTTTGCCATTTTTCATATTGAGATAAATTGAAACTTGAAAAGAAAAGAAAAAAAAAGTCTTTTCACATGATTGTCAAAAAAATGAAAAGGACATATAGAAGCACATTGCTTTATTATTATGAGATTCAGAAAATGTGGAAGAGAAAAGAAATAGAAGAAGAACGTCCAAAAATAATAATAATAATGATAATTGGTGCCTACCGTTAAACGACACACATACACACATTGTAACATAAGCCACTCGCCTCTTTGTAATTACCGAACTCACACATAAAGATTCTCTCCCATTTCAGAATCACATTCTCCTTTCTTCTTCTTCTTTCTCTGTGAGCAAGCTTTGCTCTTGCTCTGAAAATGGAGAGCTTCGCTTTACACTCTCTCTCTACCTCAACCTCCTTCTCTCTCTCCTCTCGCACTTCCTTCCTTCACCATCGCTCTCGCTCCATTTTCAATCCCCAATTCTCTCTTCCATCAAATCCCAATTCTCTCAGATCATCCATATCTCACATCTCCATATTAAAAGCTTCTTCCTTTATCTCTCCTCTCTCTAAACCCCACATAACCCACAAACCAATTCAAGCTTCTTCTTCATCTTCCTCGTCGTCTCCGTCATCATCACCACCTCCTCCCGCCACACAAGGCGCGAAGCTCGTCCCTTTCATCATCTCCATATGCATAGGCCTCGCTGTTCGCTTTCTAGTTCCCAGGCCCGTCGAGGTCACACTTCAAGCATGGCAATTGCTATCGATCTTCTTGTCCACAATTGCGGGCCTGGTTCTGAGCCCATTGCCCGTTGGGGCCTGGGCTTTTTTGGGCCTGACGGTTTCTATCTTGACCAAGACGCTAACTTTCACGGAGGCCTTTACAGCGTTCACCAATGAGGTTATTTGGCTGATTGTGATTTCGTTCTTCTTCGCTCGTGGATTCGTTAAGACTGGATTGGGGGATAGAATTGCTACGTATTTCGTGAAATGGTTGGGGAAGAGTACGTTAGGGTTGAGTTATGGGTTGACGTTCAGCGAGGCGCTTATTGCGCCGGCGATGCCGAGCACCACCGCGAGGGCCGGCGGTGTGTTCTTGCCGATTATCAAGTCGTTGTCGCTGTCGGCGGGGAGTCAGCCGGAGCATCCTTCGGCGAAGAAGCTTGGGGCTTACCTCGTTCAGACGCAGTTTCAGGTTGGTTTTGTATAATGTTGCTTACCAAAGAAGAAAATTCAATTCACTAAAAAATTTAAATTATAGAATGATACTATGATGACTGAATTTTGATAACAGTGTAGCTCTGAATTGTTTTGCTTTTTGCTGCTCTGGTACTACACAGACATGGACGAGAGAGTATTATGCATATTGGATAGCTCTGTTTTTTAACTATAAACAGAACATGATAAAATTCTCGAGGATGTCTGATAGACATCCAAATTACAGAACAATGAAATATAAGAAAGAAGAGGAAGAAAACAGTAAAATGGCAAGATAGAAGATGATATTAGTGGATGAACATGTATCAAATCTCCTGAGGATGGAGAAGTATACAAAACGAGTCCCCTTTCGAGCAAGGATGCTCCTAGACAAAGCCTACAAAATTCAGCCTAAAGAACGCAATACCTCCAAACCATTATTATAAAAAGGCAATAATGAAAAGCTTAACAAACTGCATAACAAACTATGTGAACCAATTTCGAAATTGCTGACCTCATGACTCTTGGAATGGTCAGCTCATGCTCTGTAATTGCTTCCTCTAGCCTTCCATGTGCTACACATCATGACTTCTTGCATTGATAAATTTTTATTACTTATTTCCCATATCAGCTTTTGAGCTATTTTCTTTATTAGTATTTTACTATTTCGTATCAATGTCCTTACTCTTGTAGTGTGATAGAGATAAGTTTTTCCCAAATCTTGTAAGTCTTTTCCTTAGGCCGGGAAGAAGGGAATCGTATTGCTACTGAGCACAAAATAACGCCATTGTAGTATAAGCCTGCCTCTCGTGGATTTAAATAGGTGTGGCACTATTACTTTACCCTCATAGATCCTAACTGCAAATTTGGAAAAACTGCAGTTGTTATGATTCAGTTCTTTATTGGATTCCAATCCATTCTTAATATAGGGGAACTTGTCTTCAATGGCCCTATAAGAATTTCGGAAGGAAACAAGGGACTTGTAGCATGAAGGTTCAATATTTTTTATTAGAATAAGGAAAATCACGTCTATTTTGGATTTATTTTGCTAGATGATTATATTAGTTGTTAAGTAATTGATTACTTATGTTCTGTTAGCTTCTCCTCTTGCTAGTTTTGTTTATCATTTTAAAATTTTTATTGTGCGATAAGGAAGTAACTTGTGCATTACCATTGTTATATGCGACAGGCTGCTGGAAATTCTAGTGCTCTTTTCCTAACTGCGGCAGCACAAAACCTGCTTTGTATCAAATTAGCAGAGGAGCTTGGGGTGATAGTTTCAAACCCTTGGGTTTCTTGGTTTACGGCTGCTAGTTTACCTGCAATAGTTTCTCTTCTTGCTACCCCCTTGGTTCTGTACAAGCTTTATCCTCCTGAAATTAAAGACACACCTGAAGCACCTGCCATGGCAGCAAAGAAACTGGAAAGTATGGGTCCCGTAACACGAAATGAATGGATTATGGTCGGTACGATGCTTCTTGCGGTCTCTTTATGGATCTTTGGGTAAGTCATGTGCTTTAAGTGTCATTAAAATAACTTTTTCTTTTTTAGTACAAGTCATTAAAATAACTTATCTACCATACGCTCATATAAATTTTGAATAAATTTTTCAATTGTTGACTTAAGGAGTTCATGTTCCCTTGGAGATACTGAAAATATAAAACTCCAAAAAAATAGAAAGAGATTCAGCGTTTAAAGGAGTAGTTTTTGGCTATGATTTTTGTTTGACCACGTAGTTTCTAGCCCTTTTAGTTCATTTGGTATCTCCCAAAACGAACATCCACTGTGATGATTGTTGTAAACATATCTTCTAATCACATCTTCAAGTTATTGTTTTTCTTATCACGCAATTTCTTAGTTGAATAGGGTACTATCAATATTTGTTGTTCCTGCAGAGACGCCCTTGGCATTGCAAGTGCTGTAGCTGCCATGATTGGCTTATCAATACTCCTTGTACTAGGAGTCCTTGACTGGAATGACTGCTTGAATGAGAAATCGGCTTGGGATACCTTGGCTTGGTTTGCCATTCTAGTTGGTATGGCAAGCCAGTTGACAAATCTTGGTATCGTGACCTGGATGTCTGATAGTGTGGCCAATTCCCTTCGGTCTTTCTCTTTAAGCTGGCCGGCTTCCCTAGTTGTTCTTCAGGCAGCTTATTTCTTCATCCACTACCTTTTTGCAAGTCAGACTGGACATGTGGGGGCTTTATTTTCGGCTTTTCTGGCTATGCACAGGGCAGCTGGTGTCCCAGGTGTTCTTGCAGCACTTCTTCTAGGTTATAATACTAATCTTTTTGGTGCAATAACGCACTATAGTAGTGGTCAAGCTGCTGTTTACTATGGAGGTATGCTCATCTCTCCAATGTCATGATTATTTCAGGTTTTGTTTTTTTGGCTATTCAACCCTTTAGCTTTTGTTAGTTCTTTATCATGTCCAGAGCATAATATCTATCCCTTGTTAAACTGTTCTGGTTTTGATGCATTATCATTCCGCATTTGTCTCTCATTCTAGAATCTTTGATCAATGTAATAATGGGTGAAAGAAGTTTTAAATCTTTCATAAAAATGCCTGCTCAAATTAAACTTTTAAGAGGCTTACAAGTTAGAAGTTTTCTTTCTGCTGATTTTCAACATATAACCTCAAGTCTGTTTCTGTGAAAGCATGCCCAAGATGTGTCTAATATGTATCATGACACATTGTTTTTGTTCCAATTTATAATGGCTAATGATATCTTTTTTCTTTGACAGCCGGGTATGTAGAACTTCCCGATATATTTAAAATGGGTTTGGTTATGGCTTTTGTTAATGCTATCATCTGGGGAGTGGTTGGCACTTTCTGGTGGAAATTTTTGGGCTTGTATTGATTTTTCATCTCCATGTAAGTAAATAGAAGTTTTTGCTGTTGCAATATGATTCCCTTCTTCCCGGCCAAAAGCAACGTTCATCAGAGAACAGCTGAGCTCAGTCAAAAACTTCTATGCCTTTTTTTCTTGTTTATTTGGTAGTTTTACCATTGTTACCATTGCTTTATCATATTTGCAATCATTGATAGAATAATCATTTTGGCGGGAACCTAAGTCAAAGATTTGAAATCTGATCATTTGCTTTATTGAAAGTTTGCATGGCTACATGATAGTCAGCATTTTGATTTTCAACATTCTGAACTTACCGTGATTTGTAAGTTTCTCTAACATGCTCCTGTGTATGGGTTTTAGCCTCAAAGATTGATGTGAACTTGATATTTTGGGTTTCATCGCTGCTTCTAACTCTTGCTCTATAGTCTATTCCCAACCTCAGGTTATGGAACCTTTGTAACCCGAAAAAACAAGGGTTATTACACTCATTGTTTGTAAATGACTTGTCTGTATTGTCTCAAATTTCCAGAGTCCAGACGTATGTACTCATTCTAATTTCTAGTGAATCTATAAACTACACAGGTAGATTAGAGACGGAAAAGACGTGGTTTTGGTCCAAATTTTGGATTTTTTATTAAAGCACTGAAATGGATCGTTTTTTGGGGGATAATTTGTTTTCCTGTTTTAATGAACATTGACATGGACAGTGGAGAAAGCCCATACCGTCGACTATTTTCACTTTGGTTTTGGCTGTCTCTTAAAATGTCATTTATTATTAAAAACTGATAATTAGAAGACTTAAAAATTATATATAATAATCTAAAATAATATCATCATTATTTTGGCCAAGAGAATTTGTAATGGGATATGCAAGTATGTAACTTACTGAATCTTGACATAATTTAGTTGATTGTAAATGTTGCACTTGCTACAAGCTTACAACATAGATATCTTCATGAAGAGGAAAGTAGTTAAATTGATAGAAAACGATTATATGTGAACAGAAACATCATCATTAAACTGGCTGCCCATATTTCTTAATACCAAACCAATAAATATACACAAACCAACAACAATTAAGGCTAAACTGCAAACAAAACGAAGATAGATATCTGAACAAGCATCTGAATGTAAGATTACTGAAAGGATATGCTTTTTCATCTTCAGAGCTGAATCATCACAGCTAACACTTTTGTGATCGAATCTTCACGAAGCTTTGCAGTTGTTTTCCTAATTCGGCCTTCAGCCTTCAATGCAGATCACCTCAGACAATTCATCAATTCCCAATTTTTCTAGTATCATTCTTTCTTGGTTTGCATCTATTGTTTTTGGTGCAGTTAAGAATTTATATTCTAGTTGAAGCAAATTAAATTAATATATAGTATATACTGAACATGCAACATGCATCTTAAACTTAAATGCTCACGCAACATTACATACATCATCCTTTCTCAAGCAATTTCAATGATGGCAGCAGAATCATTCTTAGAGAAGCAGATATACAAACACAAAATTGATTTGCACCTTGATTGTCGTAATTATTCCTGAAGGAGTTAAATAAGCAACATCAAGAAAATGCAAATAATAAAATTCCAGATATATTTAGGAAAAAAAAGATTTGAAATCATCATATCCAGGATTTACTTTTTTTTTTAAATAAAACTTGCTGCGTTCAAATTGAAAGACATCCACATCTTTAAAAACTCCCTTTCTTTACTCAGTTAAAGCAGCTAGATGTCTTTCAACAGAGGCAAAATAAAAATCCCTACTTGAAAATATCACATCAGTTATGCGGGGTAAACTACATAATGTTCAGTACCTATTAGTCTAATTTTGTTTGTTTCTCGTAAGACCCTAATTTTATTTCACACATAAAATTAATGAAAAATTCACTATGCAAAGAAGGCTATAAAGGATACATTCCTGATCAGGGTTTTCGGTAAAATTGGAATGCAGAGCATTCCCAATGCAATCCACTATAGCTGATGTAGTCATTGAGGATTCTACGCATAAAATGGCAGTGACGGCATCTAATCGAGTGACCTCATTTCTGAACATCAATCTTGCATGAGCTGAGGCATTCAAAGAGTCAATTCACAGAAGAGGGAAAGGGGAGATGACAAGTTGAGTTTCACCGTAGTGTCAATCACATACCTTGAGCAAGGCGCACCAAACTTTCCAACATGCGAACAGTGGTCCTAGCTACATTGCAACCAAATAAACTGACACAAATTGATTAAAGTGTCAAACTCATTTTAAGATGTCTTGAGTCAAACCTGCATTATGAGTTGCAGACTTCCTTTGGAGTTGATAATAACTGGAGATAACTATCTCAGCCTCTCTTGTAATGACTGGTTTGAAGATTTCTTTCACATAGTGAATATACCTGCAGGAGTTTCTTCGTTACAGCTTACAAGTGAGCAAGTATCTCTTACACTTTGACATTTAATTATGAAGTTCACTGACTAAATTTCATTTGAAATTGAATTTTTCATTTTATTAGATAAATTTTGTACGGGAAAAAATGTTTAATCTTACTACAGTGTTAGTCATTGGAAAAAAAAACTGAGACAACCATAACTCAAATCAAAGTTCAAAAAGTGGTACGATGCTAAGTTCATGGGGGAGAAAATGAATTTAGATTCTTGATCACTTATTTGCTGCCAGTACTTTGTCTGCCAATAATGTTATCTTTTGGCGTCGCGCACCTCTGGAGGATACTCACCTCTTGAGTGTAGGAAGTGGCCAGATGTTTGCTAGATCTTCATCATGCCCAATTCTTTCTGGTTCTGCCTGGATGCTAGTTTTCAAGTAAGTATCATAATTTTGAAACCATAATAAGCTGTATGCATAGTACATGGATAGAGATTACCTCATTGAGAATATGAGATGAAACTACAGCATCCCATTCAGGATTCTTTGTATCCAAGAGAACAAGGACTATATCAAACCTGCTTAGTAGAGGACCAGAGAGCGTTGTGTTGACAGATAGAGCTAACTCGGGTTAAGTAAGACAGATGTTAAATAAGATAATGATTAAGCAGCATTAGTTAAATGGTTGATATGCAAGAATTTAATTCAGAAATGAATAGGTATATGGCTGAAGTTAAATTATAGTTGTTGATCCAAACTAATAAGAGTAAAGATCTATATGCTATGGACATCATTTGACATCAATTCAAAATGATTTTGAACTAATATATAGTCCTAGTGAAGTGATACGTTGATCAGGATCATAATGTCCCTTAGGATTGGTAGCACCAAATACTGTTGTTTTAGTGCTGAGAGTTGTTACAAGACCAGCCTGGACAAAGCAAGCAAGAGAGAGTGAGAGACGATAGGAGACAATTACAGTAAACCATGCTCCTTCCACAAGACTCGAGATGAAATGAAACAAATTCTAAACAGACTGAGTAAAATAAACACCCGACGAAAAGATGTGATTAGTTCAGGTGCATATTAGATGCTAATGTATCACCGATATATCTAATGGACCAATTTCTTGTACTTCAGTTTGCCCAATGGTAAGCATCAAAATTAGTCTTTAACAACTGGTTTCCTTTTTGATCAAGTGTACAGGAGTAAGGACCACCAAGAATGATGAATTCACATAGAAGATAGACTTGCATATAGATGAAAGCTAAAGTTTGCAATGGTTTCACATAGCAGGTTAAAAACTTAAAATGTTCTACCTTAGCAACACTTATGGTCTGCTGCTCCATGGCTTCATGTATGGTTGCTCTGTCATGTTCCCTCATACTGCAAAACAAAATCAATCTTAGTTTCAAAGTAATTGATAACATGCTGGAAATCAAAAAAGAATTGACAGCAGCCACCCTGTTATAGTTAAGTATCTTCAACTATGAATGTGATTTATAGAATTATATTATTGAAAAATATATTAACTAGTTTGGCAAGAATGTGGCATGCCTCCACTGTGAAGCTTACCTATCAAATTCATCTATGCAACACAACCCACCATCTGCCAGAACAAGGGCTCCAGCTTCCAACATCCATTCACCTAAGTCTTCAATAAAATTGGCCATACAATTAGAATGTATATTGAATAGAGGAAGCTGGTCGGATTTATACATATTAGAACGTGCATTCTAGTAAATAGTGTGAGCTTTATGTATTATAAAATTGAGGTCCACTTAAATTGATAATTTAAAGCTTTTACAATGATTTCTGTCATAATTGTTTCAAATAATCATAAATGTCATAAGAGACAGGTTTATGAATACTGAGCATACAAAAAATGTGTTGAGGGTTTAATGACAATATTCAACTCAACAGAACTCAGGGCTGCACAGGTTACTTGAACAGAATATAATTGAATAAAGAAATCCTAACATCTTAAACAATGATAATTTCAATAAACCATTTTTATAACAAGCTGTAACTTGGAATATAAACAGAATTCCATCATATAAGCATAACAACTACAGGTAAATTCACCTCCATCCTTCACTGCAGTAACAGTTAACCCTGCACTTGTGCTTCCCAAACCAGTGGTAATTACAGATCTATTGCTCAATTTTGCAGCAAATTTCAAAAACTGAGATTTTCCAGTGCCTATTGAAATGAGAAAAAAAAAATTGCAATAAGCAAGAGTAAAATTTAGGGTAAATTACAAAATAGGGTCCTGTGGTTTGGCCCTGTTTCAGATAGGGTACATGTGGTTTGAAAAGTTTCAAATTGGGGCCTGAGGTTAACTCTGTTTGCAAAATAGGGTCTAGGTGGTTTTGACCGTCAAAAAACTAACGGTGCACGTGATAATTTGCCTAACAATCTCAGGGTCTTTAGTTAAAATACTATTTTAAGACCCTAACTATTTTTAACCAACGCAAAAATAGTATTTTAAAATAGTATTTTAACATGACGACGTAAGAAATAGGGATTCAAACGCAAAAAAATTAATAGTTAGGGTCTTAAAATAGTATTTTAACTAAAGACCCTGAGATTGTTAGGCAAATTATCACGTGCACCGTTAGTTTTTTGACGGTCAAAACCACCTAGACCCTATTTTGCAAACAGAGTTAACCTCAGGCCCCAATTTGAAACTTTTCAAACCACATGTACCCTATCTGAAATAGGGCCAAACCACAGGACCCTATTTTGTAATTTACCCTAAAATTTAAGATTAAAATTTTTGTTTTAAGTTCATACTGAGTGTTGACATGGAAAGTCAACTTACTGTTGAAATGTGGTAATATTAGTATTTACTATATAGTTACTAGAGTTTTGTTCAAGAAATGCACAAATTTAGAGTTATAAATAAATTAACAAGAAAATTAAAGATGATAGACTGTGCATATACAAGTCCCAGAGTTTAGGTGAATGAAGATGAAATGTCATTCAATTTTTGAGGTTATTTAATAACATAAAGTGTAATATACAAAAACTTATTTTTTTGGCCACAATACAAACACTTCGATACCATATTAATTTACAATTTCATATGTATGGTATGCTTCAAAAAATGCAAGTGAGCTCAAAAGTCTTATATAAATGAATAATAGTAACAACTGTGATAATTAACAATAATAATGAAGTAAGTGGTACCGATGGATCTCTTACCAGGATCACCAACCAAGAGTAAGTGGGGCTCCCCTCGCACCTTTGTTCCAGAAGTATGGACATGTTGCACACCTCCAATAAGCGTTAATGCAACTAATTGGAGAAACAAAATAAATGAATACCTTTTAAAGTGACGAGAATTTGAGCAAAAAAGAAAAAATAAAGCTGACTGATACTTTTAATTTAGCGAAGGTATAGTACTCCTGGTTCATGAGAACATCCTTCCTGTTTTAATATGTAACAACAACAAGCCTCAAACACAAAAATCTTTACCTTAGGTTTTTAAGGTCACATATATGAATCCTTAATCAAAATGAATAACAATATCACAGAGTCCTTTGCCCTTCTGAATCCAGTCAAGGACAAATTTCTTCAATAACCTTCTCAACAATTATTTGTTTCCTTGTAGCTTGTCACAGTAAGCTTCTTGTTCCATCCCATTCTTAAGCGCAAAGGGATTTGCATTTTTTAGTTTTACTTATAATCGATCTGATCCACCTTAGTAACCTTGAACCATAATTTTCAATTAATATTATACCTTGCGGTTTTTTCACTTCATATAAATTTCAACCTTAACACATTCCTGCAGCATTCGTATGATAAACATGTGTGTGTGTGACTCTATGTCAATAATCATTTGATCCCAAAAGCATCAGCAGTCAGGGGATGGTCAATGCATGCTTTTGTTAATATCCCTTATGTGAAAACCGTTATGAATAGAAGTCAAGACAAAGCAAAGCCCTCCATATGTTTTGCTGAAATTTTAATTTTGACTATGAAGATATTATCAAAAAAAAAAAATTTCGACTATGAAGAACGGGAGTGACAAGATCAAACTCTTGACCATTTACCTGCCAGCTTGACAGTGAAAAGTCCAAATACTTGTGGACAAATTCCTCGTAGAATGGCATTTCTCCCTGGAGCAATTTGAAACAGCTTTTAAGTTAACCTCTCAAATGTAATTTATAAAGTCTAATTACTACAGTTGTTATTCAGATTTAATGGCCCCTGGGAGAGTGGGTATTTTAAGGCGATGGCCTACCCTTGATTTGCAGTCCATTTTCTGATAAAATAACATTGGAAGAAACATTGCCCAGAGGTTTTCAAAATTGAATTTAAATTACACACACGATACTAAACAAGACATGTAAACCAGAATATATATTACCTTTTAAAGGGGCATCTTTGAAGTGGACCCAGAATTGTTTGAATTTCTCAACAATATCATCATGAATATCAATTTCTGACTTCAATTCATTTGTTCTCCTGGCAGCAAAAAGGAAACAAAAGTTATTAAGGATTAAGCTGTTCTTTTTTTTCCTCCACTCCATAAGATGCAAAGTATGACATTTCAACCTTATTTGTCACTAAATTGTTGATGTATTATTGAGAAGGTTTCTGGACTACACAAGTGTGTGTATATAAATATATATTGCAGTTGACTATTAAGCACAGTGAGAATAAAATTTCTCTTCACCTCACATGGTTGGCTATTAATACAGGATCAAGATCACAGCGCACATCTTTCAATTCCGAAGACCACTTTGCTGTTAACACCCCTGTGACAATTACATCATCTGCAGGGAAAAGTATATAGAGAGGCCTCTCAGTCATTAAAAGATAGATGTTTAATTAAAAGCCAAATTACTGTTGGCTTTGTGAGTTCATCAATAACACAATGATACATGATCTTAAAATGAAATAGTTGTTATCTATTTCTTTTCTTTTAACTGAGTAAAACGATTCATCAATGTTCTCTTCCGGCACTCCTGCTTTACTGTGTTTAAAGTTATAATTGACCAGTTTACCAAAAAAAAAAGTTATAATTGACTATCAATGTTAGGGAACTGTTGCTAAGGGATTTACTCAGATAAACAACACGACTAAATTTTATGCTGCTGCCATCATCTATTCTCATATAGACCACCTATTAACATGGCATGGTAAAAATTTTACTTTGGCATCCTGTATCACAAAATAAAACCAGATATTCTTCTCTGAATCAAAGGGGTTAAAGTAACTCTTGAATATAACAAAATTATTTTTAAAATCAGATAATTTTCTAACAGACCAAGAATTTATATACCTCCAGCTTTCACGATGTCAGCAAGGTCATCCTTCAATATGACAAGAATTGAACGAGGAATCGCCCCAACACCAAGAACCTGTGTACTTTCTTGGATCTTTATCTCTTGATAATCATGACACACTATAGTATTATCTACACACTGGAATTTTGTGCCTCCACATGCCTTAGAACTCTGCCATTTAGAAAAACAAATAAATTATTTTAAGGGAGAAAATAAACCAAAACTTTGACAGACATACCCAAGAAAAAGAACTATGAATTCGACTACTGTTGGACAGTGGGAGAAATACAAGAAACAATAAATACTAAATGAAATAAATAACGATTGAGAAATAGGATTTAAATGATAAAAGATTAAAAAACAATAGCTTCTTGTGAGCATCTGAAGATATGTTGACCTACAAGTCCACAGACCATTGCAATTTGCAAGACAATTCATGTAGAGCAAGCAAATTCTACACATCACTTTGATTATATTTCATTTAAATATATGACTATATATGTAATGATTTCAAATATTATAAACAGAAACAAGGAAATAGTCAAGGAAAAACACGCAAGACACAAACTTTGGCAAAGAAGAGGAGGTACCCGAACTTGGCAAATTGAAGGTAGAGTTATGGAGTTTCGAGCTTCCAGCTCAGGATAAACTAGAAAGCTGCACATATATATTGTTAATCCACAATCAAGAAATTTATCATGAGGGCTATAGGCATAAAACAGATACATCTTCCTCCAGATTAGGAAGTAAAACCAAGAAAAATGTAAAGGAATATGTGTAACAGCAATGCCTGATCAATGAAGAGCTCTGAAAGATATCAAATAGGGACATTATGCCAGCCTGATAAGGCCATACACTGAGGCTAAAAATTACATAAAGTGGATCCCTGCATTATAATATACACTGAAATAAGCAAGCATAACTCACACCTCTTCTTGCACTTTTGGCACATGTACTCCCTCTCTCCTTCATGCATCTTTATTGCTCCTGACCTGATTACTGTCCCTTTAAGAGTTAGAAGAATTCCCCGATGCTTCACTCTGACACGCCCTATGCTAGGAAACGTCTCTAATTACATGAACACAAGGACACCAATTAACAGTGGGCAGAACATAATTTAGAAAAATACTAACAACAATAGGAACTATAAGAAGAAAAAAAGGTTTATGAGGGATGTGACTGTTCAGAAGATAATAAAAAGAGAAGTCCATAACCATATTTTATACAGGAAGAATAAAACAAAATGAATAAATTCTTTGACGTCCTAAAGAGGGGATTCATCAACAATTTTCTTTCAGGGTACTTAATCATAATTCTCACAAGCAGTTACACGGAAAATCCGAGTGGAAAGTTCAAACAAACTTGACATCGTGAAAGAAGCAAACCAGGGCATTCAAGCGGAGAGCCAATTGTATTAATGCGGACATGAATTGATTTTTTCTCGAACCCATTCTTCTCTGCTCCCGAATCCCCCAATATGATTTTCTACATAGCACAGCAACCAAAAATTCAAATCAATCTCACTCTCCGATCCTTCCCAAAAAAATTTATAAATATCACGATTAAGAAGATTTTGGTTGGAGCAAGCTAACATGAGCCCAAACAGCAGCTTGATCGAATATTTGTAAATACGTAGCGGGTTCGGTAAAGATGAGGTGGGCAAGGTGAGTGTCCTCCTCCATCAGCTCTGCGAAACTTACGAACACAATAGATTCCAACTTCAGGCGCAAAAAACCAGAAGAAGAAGAAGAAGAAAAACCAACAGAAGGATGGAAAAGAAAAAAAAGGAGACATAGAATTTAAAGCGTACTCGACGTAGAGAGGGTAATGAAGCTTGGAATCCGGAGAGGAAGCAATGGAGCGGAGCTGATCAGAGTGATAGCGTATAAGGAAACTCGCCATAGGCTTTTCCCAGTACCATGGATCGTTGGTATCTTCGCCGGCGTCCATGGCTGGTCGCGCCAAGAAGCAATGGTCGGTGATGATAATGGGGTTTTGGCGGGAAAGAACTGGAGTATGTAGGGCACCTAGGGGTTCACATTTCACTGGTATATTTATTATTTATTATTTTTATAAAAAAAAATGTAAAGGAAAATGCAAATACACTTTTAGGGTTTAAGTTAAAGTAGGATAAAGGAATGGGGGAGCTAATAAAGGAGAGGTAAAGAATTTGTGTTATAAAGGAGATTTTTAATAAATGTTATTTGGGAAAATGAGAGATAAAGGAGGAATTATGATGTGAAATTATTTTAAAGGGTATGTAATGATTGTGGTAGGTTGAAATAATTGTATTGGTATTTTAAATNGAGGTATATACATTTTTTCTTATTTTTAAATCAATTCTCCAACTAAAATAATAGAACTTTTGGATGTCTTTTAAAGAAGTTGCTGACGATTCATCTGTTGTTGAATTCGAATGGGAGTATTCAATTATTTGTTTTTAAGTGGAAAATGAATATGGTTACCTGTTATAGAATTTACCAAAATCTAACTCCGAAACATTATTAACAATTTCGATTCTTTTTGCTCGGATGGTGAATTTTGATAATATTAAAAAGAATTACTTAATACTGTAAACGTTATAATTAGAAATTTCTGAGGTCCCAAACTTCTCTTTAAATGTAACTTCTGGCCTTTATTTGATTTTCGCCAACAAAAAATATACTTTCTTTTTGTTAAATTCTAATTCTTCTAAAAGAATTCAAACTAATATATCTTCAAATTCTGTGTCCTTTTAATTCGCAGGACAAAATGAAAGACATGTCACTTGGGGATCCTCATAATTTACAAAGTTTGTTCAAAACATAGATCTCACCTCATAACACACTTCTTTCAAAGATGACATTATCTCTAAACTCCGCTACATATTATAATAGCTCTCACCATGATCTCTATATTCTACAGGTGGCTGTTGCAATCTCTCAAATATTTCATCAAGAGATCCTGATGAAGAATGTGACTTAATGTTAGAAGTTCCTTCCTGAGTATCACTCAAAGGAATGAATCTCTGAGACCTCAAACTTGTAAGTCCACTCTTCATGGATTCCCATTTTGAGACTATTTTATTCAATGTTGGTGTAGTAATCTTCTCAGAATCATTCACATCATTTGTCAATTGAGACAAATCGGTATCTGACAGTGACAACTGTTCATTCGAGTTTGCCCTTATGGCTACATACTTTTTGCTGCCAAAGTTTCTGCTCTTTTCAATTTGACTTCCTCCATTTCTGTCCATTTTGTTGGTACCATCAAGTCCAGTGACATTCTGTTCCTGAACCTGAACAAAGAAAAATGACAATAATGCAGGAATAGTGTTGAACACCACAATCTGTGAATGAATTACTAAGATTGAAAAGCCAATGAAGTTAGATGCTAGCATTAGCATACCGTGGTCCCTTTGCTGACAGATTCAACATCAATATTTGCACTACTGAAGCTCCTTGCTAATGGGAAAACATGTTCAGCAACATTGTGACCTTGCTGGAGAAGAGAACGCTCTGAAGAGAAAAAAGTAATGTATTACAATAGAGGAGCATAGTTTCACAGTGAATTGACATAATAAGAATCAGAAGTTGTCAATTACTGTACTCCAAAAAAGAGTTTATCCTATATATTGCTTTGTGATTTATTCTGTTGAATTGTAGTAACTGAAAAACATGGACTCACCTTTCTGCAAGATTATTACTCCTGAAGCATCAAATCCATCCAAATCTTCTGAGTGATCCTGGTATTTGAATATCCTCCAATTTCCAAAATAATTAATGATCCGGTGGAAAACATTGCTTGCTATTAGCAAGGTGTATATAACCATGATGAGAGGGTAAATTTTGTTAAATCCATTTCCAAAGAAAGGAACAGCGTCGTCAATATTTCCCATTTTCTGCACAAACATTTCACATTGTTAGGTAAACTAACATTTTTCTTTCTTTTTGTGGAAGAGGAAAAGGAGTCTGCCAGATATGTCACTTATTAGTCTATTCAGGTGCTCCAAACAAATAGATGCACCATTCTTCAAATCATAAACAACAAATGCAATTTATTATTCTCTTGGTGGTTTGCCTCGTAGGAAAATTTTTCAAGAAATTATCACTAAGATTTTTGCACACGCAATAACTATGACAATATCAGAAAAAGACTGGCTATGAACACCACAGTGAGTGTCCAAATCTTCACTATATATCATAAAACAACAAAATTTAGGGACCTAAAATAGTAAAAGACCTGTTCAAATATGGTTCTTGCATTCAGATGAATGAGATTGAGAAAGTTGTATGAAATGGGAGGTGCATATCGTGCGACCATCCTACAAAAGAAGTAACATGGAAAGGCCAATCATTTATCATTATCATAAACTATGCATACATATTAAAGAAAGAAAGAACAAAATTAATAAGAAAAACTTACGAGCATATCATAAGCAAATTTACTGAGCTTGTTTGTCTAGGTGTCAACGAGTAAAACATCAGCATTCCCATTTTGAACAAGGAATAATATGTACATATACACATATACATCAAGGGGATCAAAGCAGCCAACTGGGGAAACGAAGAATCCCACAATTAGTTTCCAACAAAAAGAAAACAAAAGAAGGCAAAAACAAAACATACTTATTAGTGATGATTGAATTTGAAACTTTCACCTGCACAAGCATCTCTTGCTTGCCAGCAGCATGTATTAAGAGAGAGAAAAGAGATAAATCAACACCACTTGGTAGTATGGTGGCTTCTGCTATAAGAATTGCAATTGACATGCACCCCAATATTACAGCCAACGATTTCACAAGTTGCTCCTTTAATATGCACCTCCAGAGAAACTCTGATAAACCAAAATTTTGGGAACATATAACTGATTCAATCTACTTGCCAGTAAGAAAACTGTGAAAAATTAAACAGCTACCTGTTTAGTAAATGAAAGTAACTAATTTTCTAGTGATAATTTAGGATTTCAATGCCATAGATGTCATTGTAAAGAAGTTCTTCCTCATGGAATGTACTCAAGCAAGAAGCTTCAACAATGATCGGTAGTGAGAAAGACAAAGGTCATTGGTTTCTTTAGGTCTCTTGTCTTTTTCCACTGGGGAAACAGAAAACAAAAGCAAAATACAAGATACAGCAAATAAGTTTCATGTGGTGAGTACCTATTGTATCCAACAGTCCACCAAGTCTACCAGTTCTTTCAGGGCTCAAGCATGAAATATATTTCCTGCAAAAGTGGAATATTACTATAGTAGTATAGTGTTTTCAAAATAATAAATAACAAATCAAAAGCAACTAATGAAAAATAGGTCATAATTTAATATTTTTCTGTAACTTCTTTTATCAGGTCTCAGGGTTACTCTGTCTCCACTTTTGAACTTTATCCATTCTAGTAAATCAAATAGTGAGAATAACTGTAACAGACAAGGCAAACAGAAACTGTAACAGATGTAGATTAAGGGCAAACCATCCTGTAGTTTTACGGCACTCATAATTCTTTATGGTATCCTCCAATTCAAGGGCTTCTAAAACAAACTTGATATATTCACTGCAAAATGAAAGTCAATGTATTTTATAACTTACTAATATACAAAGATCTATATGTAAAAGAAGAGTAAAGAATTAATGAAAAGAATGAGTTGTCACTAATCAAGACATTACACATGCAGATCAGTGGCTACCTTCTGTATCGGTAATACTGCTCTTGAGATCTTTTAAGGTAACGCCTTAGTGTTGCCATTGATTTTTCATCAGTATCATAATCCATGTCATTTTCTCCTAATCTTCCACCCTGTGGTTTGAAGGAGGGATCTTCCTTCAACTATAATTAAGAACAACGTTCTATAAGCATCTAACAGTGATAGAGTAATAAAATGTGAAACTCCTGTTTGTATACACTATAGTAAACCTTACCATCTGATGCAGCATGTTATCTATGATATTCATGTAGGGTCTCAAAGGATCACGCTTGGACATCTGCTTTGATGTTGCCTGTGTGATCTGATAATGGACACCATCAGAAATCATGTCTGCAAAGTATAAAAGATAAATGGAAAGAATTCTTTTTTAACAATCTGATGCATCTTAGGCCAATATTACAATGACAAGAAAGAATAGTTTTGCTTACTATTTTGAATTGTAGCATCTAGGTTGTGATTGAGCTAAAAAGTAGTATTTAGTTTTACTCAATGATGTAATTTTAAATGTCAGAATTACAATGAAGTGGCGTGATTCCCTTACCACAATGGCATTTGAAAATTCTTGATGTGCATTGTCTAAGTTGACAGCCATTTGAGATACTACGTGAGAAAGAACCTTTTGGCGAATGGACCAATCTGCATTAATCCAAAGCCCCCTTGGAATTTCACTCAAACCAAATCCAAGTAGAAAGGCACCAGTAACCAGTCCAAATGTATTAGAGCAGGCCATGGCAAAACCCCTTAAATTACCAGTCCTGCAAATTTTTAGCATTGAGATAAGGGAAGGTTAGCTAAGTTCAAATTAAAACCAATCATTTAGTCATAGAAGCTTAAACAGTTCAATGAAGGCCCATAAATTGTTTTAATTGTAAATTTTTACAATTATATATCATTGCAAGAGTGAGAAACAAACCAGTCTTCGTGCAAAATAACTAATAATATCAGTCCAACAAGCCCTAAAGATCCAATAGAGAGATAGAATAATAGGTTTCCATGTATGCTGGTCTTCAATCTTTCTTTCACTGTAAAGTCTCCAGCATCTTCATAACCCTGAAGAGTGGGAACCACAGCCCTGTTTAGAGCAATAATTTAATAAAAATCTATGAGTGTGCAATTCTATCAACCTAGCCACCATAAATATCCTAATTGAACCATACCACTAATCCTATTCAACTTTGCATCAATTAGTTAACAAATATAACATTTAAAATTACACTGAACTATCAAAAGGAATGGTTGTTATTCTAGATTCAAAATAATGTTTCACTATAGAAGATTTCAAGGAAGCATATATACCAAATATAACTGGGTGGGTATAACTATTAATATACAACATTAATTAATTGGTCAACAATTTCATGTCTAGATCTTCCAAGGCCCTCTATAAGAACTAAGAAGGAAGAAGCATACCATGTAAGTAAAAGCGTACTCCAATATGACAAACTCCATAAGACGGAAATCCCTCCATTATAATCACCATCTATCGTCTATTCAGCCAAAGAAAGGGACTTGGTCAGCTTGCATTTTAAATGACATCAATCAACATATATATATATATATAAACAGATTTTAAATATGAAACATTTTGGGTGATTATTAATGATTACTTCCTTCTTTCAAGAGCTGTTTTTGGTTAATACTTAGCTATAGTGTTTATTAATAATTGGATTATTCACAGCCTCAATTTCAATTAGTTAACCATCAAATTTTCAAGTAAATATATAGTTAATTTCATCAAACCAGCTTAATGGTAATACCGTCCAAATGTCAGGAGGGACGAGGACGATGATGGCGATGGAACAGAACCAGGTGTATGCAACGGTGAAGAACACATATGTGGGTACATCAGGTCCGGCAAAATATCTCAATGTTAAAATCACCATACCAATTGTTAGAGCCAATGAAAATATATAAAACAACCCCATTTTCTTTTTTCTTTTTTCTTTTTATGATAATGTAGGCCTTGTGTTACGCGTGCATGTATGTATAATTTCCCTCCTTCTTCTTTTGTCTCCCCCGTCTTTCTTCTTCTCCTTTCCTTTTTTTCTGCAGAAGAAAGACAAAAAGGAGAATAAGCGTGTGAATGGAAGAAATGGAGGAATGGGAAAATAACTAAAAAGAGCATTTTAAGTTATATACTTATCTTTGAAACGAAGGAGAACCGGTCAAGAGGAGCCTTTTTTTCTCAAGTACCTCTATTAGCTTGCCTTGTTAAATGTTATTATGCTTTAAATAAATTATATCCATAATAAAATAAGGGCAAAAATACTAATTTTGTTCTCAATCTTTATACTAACCGTTAATTTCGTGACTAATAATATGTAATATAAAATTAATAGAAAAAAACTCAAATCTTAACTCAGATTGAAAAACAAAATATGTCGTTAATTTATTAAAAGAAATTAGACAACGGATAAAATTGACTAATATTAAAAAAATTGAGAACGAAATTGATTGTTAGTTCAAAATTTAGAAACTAAATTAGTACTTTTACCTAAAATAAATTGTGAGAGGAAAAAAGAGGATAAATTAAAAAGGTAAATATATAAGAGACTAAAATAAAATGTTAGGCAAAAGAAAAATAAAACGTCACCAAAAAAATAATAATGTAATTAAACAAATAAAAATAAGCCGTTTTGAAAAGCCGGGTTATCATTCGGGTAAAACTAATATCCGGGTTTAGTTTGGGCCCAATTAACGGAAGCGGATAGTTGTTATAAAAGCCCAAAACATGCAAAACCCTACTCCTCCTTATCTCTCTCAGCTGCTCAGGCGCAAGTTTTAAACTACAGACAGCTCGTCGCCGCGCGAGCACGAAGAGAAATTCAAGATGAAGGTTTTGCATCTGACGCTCTTATTTTGTTATTGTTGCTTCGATTTGTTGGTTCAATGTGGTTAAATGTTATCTAAAAACTTTGCAGTTCAACATTGCAAATCCCACCACTGGATGCCAGAAGAAGCTCGAGATCGATGACGATCAGAAACTGTAATCTCCTTTACTTCTCCAATTTTCAATCTTTGTTTTCGCTTCCTTCATATGTGTCGTCGCATGTTGCTTTTGGGATGTATGTTGAATTCAGATTAAGAAGTCGGACGTATGAATAACGATTCTGGAAATGAAAAACTCGTTCAGCATGCTGTTTTTCTTTGTTTTCTTGTCCTTTGTGTGACATTAGGAAGGCTTAGACTTTAACCCAACGGTTTTGTTTATATATCACTTTGCACTTTCATTCGTTTCAAGTAGTGATCCTTTCTTTAAATTATGTAATGTTCAGAGTGTGGGCTTATGTGGGAATTTAAATTATGTTATGCTCCTCCTCCGACTTGTTTTCTCCGATGAGCTCTGTTATTGAAGTTTGTTGACATATTCTTTGGTGACTACATCTGTAATAACATTCTCCTCTATAAATTGCAGTCGAGCATTTTGGGACAAGAGGATCTCGCAGGAGGTCAGTGGTGATGCACTGGGTGAGGTATGTTAAATTGCTAATAGCTTCTTCTTTTTTTCTTTTCCTCGTTTCCCTAAGAACTCCAATGTTCGATTTATATTCACCTTGATAACTCCCGACAGGAATTTAATGGTTATGTCTTCAAAATCACGGGAGGTTGTGATAAGCAAGGATTTCCAATGAAGCAGGGAGTGCTAACCCCTGGTCGTGTTCGTCTCTTGCTTCACAGAGGTAGGACCCTTCTGTAATTTGCCGCGGACTTGGATAGCATCTTTCTTCTTCCATTGTTCAACCTTTTATTAAACTAAAACTGATCCGTACTGTTCTTCATTGGACTCTTATATGTTTAATCTTTATACATCTGAATATTTGTATTTCCCTTAGAATCCATCCTTAAAACTGGATTCTCTTTGCCAATCTTGTTTACGTAAGCTATTGTTCTGGTAAATTATTGTCTTTGCATTGGCTTCTTGAGCAGGGACTCCCTGCTTTCGTGGATACGGAAGACGCAATGGGGAGCGCAGAAGGAAGTCTGTTCGAGGCTGCATTGTTAGTCCAGACCTCTCTGTTCTCAACCTGGTTATTGTGAAGAAGGGCGACAATGATTTGCCTGGTCTGACAGATGTGGAAAAGCCAAGGATGAGAGGTCCAAAGAGGGCATCCAAAATCCGCAAGCTGTTCAACCTCTCTAAGGAGGATGATGTGCGGAAGTACGTCAACACATATCGTCGAACTTTTACAACAAAAACTGGTAAGTTTCTCTTGCCTTCAAGTTATCTTCATGGTATTGTTGTTTGTCCAAACATTTAAGAATAATTAGATTAGATGGGGTAATGGAACTGGGAGCTANTTGTAAAAATCCTTTAACGTGTAATAGTATGTCCTAACGAAGTATATCTCATGTTTGCTCTACATAGTTCCATGTATGACCAAACATTGGATGGCTCATCCTATATTCATTCAAATTGAGATTCATGTAATCTTTATCATATATTTTGTGTTTGGACACTGGATAATTGAAGATTTGTTCTAGTCAAACCAAATAGTGGTTATTTTTGTGTTTACCGAGTCTTCTCAAACAAAATATGTCTGGTTGCAGGGAAAAAGGTTAGCAAAGCACCAAAGATACAGAGGCTGGTCACTCCTCTGACACTCCAAAGGAAACGTGCAAGGATTGCAGACAAGAAGAAGAGAATTGCCAAGGCAAAAGCAGAAGCAGCTGAGTACCAAAAACTCCTTGCCTCCAGATTGAAAGAGCAAAGGGAACGTCGTAGTGAGAGTCTGGCAAAGAGGAGATCCAAGCTTTCTACTGCTAAGCAAGCTGTCGCAGCATAAGTCGTCACTCTAGAATTTGATAGTTTTGTTTCATTATGCCTGTGTTATGATAAATCTTTTCAATTTTGCCATTCAGATAACTTTGGATCTATTAAAGTTTTTTCCTAATGTTGTATTTGACATTTTACACCTTTATTTTGGCAATATATTTGACATTCTACTGAGTTGAAGAATTGCGACTTAAATTGGAAATACTGTCCATTTGGCTTATTATTTACTTTTTGAGCTCGCTTCCTAGAAGCAGCATACTGCAATCCACTTATGTACGTAACTTCTATTCGCAATACCTGTGACACATTTTCTGCCTCACGTTTCTATGGTGTATGTTTCTCGTATTATTTTCTTTTAACTAAAGTTTTCAGCTTGATCAACACGGATTGTTTCTGTTTGCTGGCTAGAATCGATGTCAAATTTAAAGTTCAAAATTTGTTGGATGACGAGTTAAGCACATTCAATTCACGAAGCCGGTGGTAAGATTTGGAAAAATATCATCTTTTTGAACTTACAATTTGTTGCTCTCCTATTGATGAAGATCTGTTTCAATTGATACCGTAAGTTAGCTTCTCTAACAGGAGTTCAGACCTGTATCTCTTCGTCTTCAAGGAATCTTCCTTTGGGTTGTGCTATGTGTCTCTTATCAAATTTCATCATTTGCATCCAATCTTTTCCCATCCAAGCCTCTCTCACGCCTGTACAGTCAAGTTTTTTCATAGCTAGTGACTCCGGTACACAAGATCAATAACAATACACTTCGATGGAGCTTTCCTTCTCGTGATAGTAGAATCCAATCTTGCCATTAGAGCTATTCGCTCGGACAAAAACGTTCAACTCCGACGACATTTCGGCCGGCGAGGCGAGGCGAGGTCCATTCCGTTGAAGGCGATGTGGTAGATGGCATATTTTGGCGCCTCCGACGGAATACGGCATACAGAGGAGGACGATGAAGGTGAAAATGAGATGAGTGCGGGAACGATGTCATTTGAGAGCTTGAGAGATGAGTCGTGTATTAAGGGGTATTTAGCTTTTGCTTTTGCTGCCTTCTTAATCATTTAATTCTTTTTTTTTTCTCAAAACTTAATCATTTAATTCTCTTAGGGAAAGGAGTCGCTTAGTCTTCCTGAATGGGAAAAAGATTAGGTGCATTTGCTTGAAAAATGAAATGGGACACATGGCATAATTTCAACCATTAGATTTGATGGATGGTTTGTAAATTTTGACAGCACAGACAGCAGAGAAAAAGTATAGTAGAGGATCCATTTCCCAAACTTTTTGCGAAATGATTCCATGACTGGGAAAACATGTTGCTCAAGGCTCATTCAATTGAACTGGTATATTTGGATCATTTCTGGGAGAACCGCATCCCTTCCTTCTTCAAGCCAATCTTCATCTTCCATTTTGACATCTTTTTGATGCATAGAATAGTACTCAAGGATATATCGGCTTTAAAATATTTGTCCTATCTACCATTCTAGCCAATACAAGCCCAAAAGCCAATGCAGTTCCAAATAGAGCATGCAACCGAACACAGAAGTACTTTGCCATGAAAATCTTCTGCTTGTCCTGTAAGAATACAACTTAGGCTTAGCAACAAATATTAAAGTCAGCAAAGAATTCATCAATGGTTTTACACTCACCATGTGGTTGTCTTGGACATATCTAACCACTAGGTTTCCTATTGGTAGAGTCAAGGCACAGAGAAACTGAAACAAACGACAAAAAAATGATAAAAATGATGAGTTTTCATAAATGACTAAAATTATTTACTCATTTTTTTTAAAAAAAACTGTTTAGAATTACATACTATACAAGCAAGAGGAAGTGCCCTTGTTAGACCAAAAGCAACCAAAAGAGCATATAGCATCATGACTGCCACTTTCACCACCTCAGCGCCTCTTTTGGTGCCGAGCCTAACCTGAATGAAAGATGAGAGAAAATGAAGCATCATTCATGGATTTACATCTTCACATTCTTAACATTAATAAATCAGAAAATGCTTGACCCAACTCCGTGTGTTTACCAAAGGTGACATTTTCCCAACTTCCAAGTCGCCTTCCACCTGAGATATCATTTATCAGTGAAGTCACCAACTTGCAGATACAAAATCAGCATCAATTGTTCAGAAATGGAAGTACCTGATGGAAGTGACTACAAAAGAGGATTAGGGCTGTTGTGAAGCCAACAAGGATTGATGCAGAAAGAACTGTTCCAGTCAAGGGGAAATGGCTCATCACGCTATCAAAATCATCTCAAATCAGCAATCAAGCTATGGAAAATTCAAGCATTAAAAAGATAAACAAAGGTCAATTGCTTCTCAAATTCATGAGGTTCACTGACTTGGAAGACAAATGGGAAATTGCAAAAGGCCATCATAGACTTTGGCTATTAAAAGTGTACCTAATGTGTATTTATCACTGGTTTGAACAACGAATCATGAACAGCCATAAAATATATTAGAGGCGAACCCTATTGAACAATGGAGAAATTCGTAGGTATATAATGAATGGTGAAATGGAGTGAAGAACCAATAACAATTCACCAAAGGTGTGTTAACAATCAACAGATCATGCTACCTGCAAAAACTCATTTTCCAGAGTTCTTATTAGCTCCTTGGACTACTTAAACTACATGGTACATGATTTATTTTCCTTGAAAAAGTACTTGATATGCTTACATTTTCAATTCATAATTGATTTAATCTACTTATCTATATTAGGCTAGTTCTATACAGTAATCTCTCTAAACCGGGTGGCAATGACCTAAGACAAATGACAATGAAATTGGAGAAATTACCTTGAACTGCCCTGTAGTAAATAAAAAGCAGTAGTAGCAAAAGGACCAAATGCTGCAAAGCACAAGGGCTCTCCTAGTCCTTGGTAGCTTAGCCGAAATGGTGGACACTGAAACAGCAAATTAATCGATTTGGTATTATTACTCTCCATTTTATACAAATCCAATATGAATCTAATACTGACAGAAACCTTTACCTGGTATACATAACCACAAATAATAGCACAAGTCAGAAATAAAATTGAATGAACATTTCCTGCCTCCACAGCAGCCCAAGTCAGCCCCATGAAGCCAAGAGCAAGACATAAGTAGGCAGTAACGAAGGTTCCGGTTCGGCTTACAAAATTCAATTCAAAAAATAAATAAGATGAGTATAAAAGAACCTAATAGCAAACATCTAAAAAGAAAGAAAGAGTATAAAAGATAAGTGAGAGAGAGACTTACCTACCCAACAGGTTCACAACTGATTCCTTTTTGTTCTTATCAGCTCCAGTGTCAAAATCATAAACATCATTGCTGCCATGGACCACAAAGAGGAAACTATTGAGCTCCAGACAAAAATGATGATTTTTATTAAGAACCCGGGTGTAAATGAACATGTCAGGTTCTTCAATAAATCCACATCAGGTGGACATATTATAATTCAGCATTATATCATTGTATTATAAATAAATAAATAAAAATCTTCACATGTTATAATTCTATCGACAACCATTATAGCAAATAGCCAAAAGCTTAAAAAAGAATTGCACTTAACATTTTATCAAATTTGTATTAAATAGCTTTCATACTTTTCTAGAAAAGGCGTTTACATGTAACCATGAATCACAAGGGCAAAGGAAAAGTTTAGAGCTTAACAGCATTCACTTTTCTGTTTCGAGGATCTAATAAGACGGTTGAAAAATGAAGAATGAAGGAATATTTCTTGTGTTAAATTGATTCCTAATCCTTTTATTTGAAAGATAAAATCTTATGTCTGACTGAAAGGTATGGCTGTCAAAAGTTCTTATGAAGAAATGTGCAACTGTAATTAATTCCCATTATATATTGAACACATAATTATACAAAAAAAATCAGAGACATTGAATTCAAAAGGTTTGAAACACACCTTAAATTTAGCCAGGTGATAACAAGAACTGAAGAAGCCAACAGAAAAAAATAACATCTAGCAGAGAAGAGGCCTGTCTGCAGATAAGCTGCTGCACTACCTACCTATAAGTCAAAAACAGAAAAACCGTGACAAAGATAACTCAATGTATGATCCAATGAAAAGGATAATTCACATTCAAATCCTCCATGATATGGGGATGAATTCTAACATCTAGAGAGAAAAGTAAGGGATAATCAATTGACAAAAATCTTCTACTACATCAATATAGTATTGCTCAAGCATATCAGTGACTACCTTACTTACATGTACCACTTGTTTTCCTTCTTCCCCTTTATGAAATCATTTGCTACCAGAAAGCTAGATTTAATTCTGAACTACGGAGGCCTATTGACAATGTACATCATCACTACGCATATAGCCTTATAATCTATGCAATATATTTATATTACTAACAAAGCCATGCTAAATTACACATACTGGTCCACATCCACAAATAGTGCATAGATGGTGTTACGTCCCACATTAGGTTACCATTGAAGCCTTAGATGGTACCTAAATACTAAGCCTTGAGGCTCTCTCACTTTTCATCTAGTCTTTTCAGATAAGCATAGTCAGACTTTGCACTAAAATATTATCTTGAAATCAATAGCTATGAACAAGAACTCACATTCGACCCCAAAGTCATTTTCCTAGAAGTTCAGTGCTTGAGGCCCAACATTTTAGAAATTAATTTGAAACCGAGAAACTTACAGTGAGAGGAACTAGAGCAACTGAGTATATTGGCAACTTGATAGCCCTCCAAATCAAGACTCCCTTTGGAATCTCCTCTTCAATTTCTTCTCCAACTTTTTCTTCATAGGTAGACACGGATAGTTCTGCTCTGATTGTACTAAGTACAAGCGGGTACCTTTGACTTCTTTTGACTACATTTTGTGTTCTATATCTCCCATGTAACACTCCTTCAACATTACAAGTTGGTCCTTCGAAACCCACACAGTCCCTGAAAGATACGCATTTTCAGGACAACCTAATTCTCAAAAAAGTTTTCTTTTTTTTTTGGGTCCTCAACTGATGCATTAAGCTATCAATCAAATATGAGAAATTACGAACATAAATACATTTGAGCAAAGCGAGGGCTTAACTATATGAATGAAATCAACAGGTTTTCCTTCAACCAGGGTTTCACAGAAATCAATTGTCGGTACCATCAACATCAACTCAGGCTTAAATGTTTGTTTTTGGCATGTTCTTTAATAATCATATAAAGGGAACTTGCCTTTTGAAGCGGTTCTGAATGTGGAGGTAGTCATTGAGTTTCTTTAGACCAGAGGGTTGAGTGAGGTTACAATATGTGGAGGCCATTGAAACTAATGCATTTCCAAGTTCTTCTCTTCTATATCATCTGGCTCACTGAAGATAATGTAGAAATGGAGGAGACTGGAAATGTAAGATGAAATAACGACCAGAACTGTAAACAGTGTTTGTACCAAGAAAAAGGACTGTTAACAGTGTAAATATGAAGTGTTGAACCATGATTTTACACGCAAATATGGATTAGGCGGCATCATATTTCTATAATTCTATCCAAGGACAATCCACCAGTGTCCAGTAACATAATGCCACGTAAGAGACCTTTTTTATTTATTTTAATTCTTTCTGGATCCGTTGGTTTTCAGGCCCACAGTGCTGAACCCACCTCTACAAAGCCCATTATTTATTCACAGAAAGCACAAAACAATCTTGCTTTACAAGACAAATTGTTTTTTTTTTCTCAGACAAGAAAAAGTGTAAGACGGTTCTGAACCTAAAAAAATTTGAAAAGTTTACTCCTAAGGTATTCCACCAAAAATTGCATATGTACAAAATATATTTGTAACAATAAAGTTGAGGAAAGAAATAATTGATAACGTTCCAAAACGATTCATACATAGGGCTCAAACACAACTTGTATATAGGAAGTAAGAGATGCAATTATTCGTATATCACTAGCTACTCCCTGTTTTTTTCTAATATTTTGTGTGCAAATTAACGTATATGTTGTGGACAGATGACAAAAATTGAAAACAAAATACGCAAAACATTCTATTTACTATTTTATTTAATATAAATAAAAATTTTAACTTTTTTTTTTTAAATTTTTTTTATAAAATTGTTATGTAATATAAAATCAAATATATATTTAATTAATTGTCATTATTAATTCTACTGTAGTCTGTACTAAAAGAATTGGTATCTCCACTGATTTAATCTTCAAATTTAATTCTAATCATCTAATTAATGATAACAAATAGTAAAACAATACCTTATCAAATCAGAAAATAAAACGCCTATTTGATAATAATTATATTAAATTGCAACTTTATAATTTTATAGAATTGTATATTCATCAAAACTTGGAGAAAGTCTTTATTATTTTTGCGGTCCAAGACGAGGAGAGGCTTTCACAAGGAAAATGAATTTTGTAAATCCTCCATGCACGTACTGTCAGATTGAGATTTGACTTCCATGACTGGAGTTGGAATTATGGAGGCCAAGGTGTGTGTATGATATATATTCGTGCTTCAAAACACGTGTTTATATATAATTATAATTATAATTTGAGGTTGGTGGTAATATTATTGAATCGTCAAAAGACAAGACGTGCATGCATGTGTTTGGAAATTGGAAGAACGTACGCCCATTGTTTTTCACATTTTTACACCT
>QANZ01026049.1:31041-46070 GCA_003254925.1 Chamaecrista fasciculata | reverse complement strand
CCCACCCTCCCAACAAAAAAAAAATATACTAGTGACATTTTGTTTGCTTTATATCGTGTTGTTGAATTAAAGAAGGCTTTGAAAAAGAAGCAAAATTATCTTGATTTGAAAGAAAAAGACTCTTGGATTAGTCTAGTAATTATCTAGGTCATCATATAACAGTCACAAGAATTTTCCTCGCTAATGTCATGTCAGCATGCCAAGTGAAAAGTGAGCATAATTGTTTAATTAATCCATAAAAACAAGGTCAAAGTGCACTTTTAGTTTCATAACTTTTGTTCAGGTCTCAATTTGATCCCATAACTTTTTTTGTTGCACTTTTGGTCACATATCTTTGCAAAAAGTTGCAAATTTGGTCCTGTATCACTTTTGGTCTCATATATCTTTTGGTTAGGTTGCAGAATTGGTCATATATTTTTGCAAAAAGTGTCACCGTCAGTCTCATGAGACCAATTCTGCAATCTGACCAAAATATATGAGACTAATTTTGCAACATGACCCAAAGATATAAGACCAAAAGTGTAACATGGGACCAAATCTGCAACTTGAGTAAAAGATATGAAACCAAAAGTGCAACAAAAAAAAGTTATGGGACCAAATTGAGACCTTAGCAAAAGTTATGGGACCAAAAGTGCACTTTAGTCTAAAATCAATGAACATTTTTTACTCGTAATATTAAAAGAAATTATTAAATATTTAAATGATCACTATAGATTGAAGATTGTTTTAATTATTTTAGAGGCAAATTGAAAAGGAAATGATCTCTTCCACAAGATAATAAAGTGTTATAGAAAAAATCGAGATTTCTAATGCCTTTTTGGATGATATATATATTGATTTATTTAATATGGGCCCTTAAGACACATTTTAAGGTTTTTTTTATTGGTTAGTAGAGCATCTCATATCTTGAAATTTACGAAAATTTATTTAAAAAATAGTAATTTTTAATGTTTGGAAACTCATTTGACCAATCAAAAGAAACCTTAACATGTGATCTAAGAAGTAAGAACACATATTAGAAAGACTCTATATATATATTTATATCCTCGATCTCCAATTAAATTGTGTGGAATTCCCTAAAAAAAGTTGTTAACTCTATCACTTTGTATGACCTCTATTCCGTTGTAAGTTGTTTTTTGACTTTTTCTAAGAAGAAAGGCGGCTTTCAGCATACCCAATAACGCAATAAAACGATTGAGATATTTTCATTAATATCTACATTGACGTGCATGCATATACTATACATCTATCTCTATAAAGTTTGTCATTTCATTTCCCACTAAGAGTTAGTACCATTAACCAGGCCATACACACAATAATATTTTCAAAACTAAAATTATTTCACATCCATTTGGTTTTAGTACTATTGTTCCTTTTTTTTCATTTTTTTATTACGAATTTAGATGTCAGAGAATTAATTACAATAAAATGGAGCTAAGGGGAAAAAAATTGGACAATTTTTGAAACACAAGGAGTCAATATTAGTATACTTAGCTATTGATCAATATTAATACCACACGTTCCTTTTAAATTGGAGGAAGGAAATTTCGGTTTCACTTTTGTCTTCGAAACAAACAAGGTTCATACCTATCTAAAATAGTAGTAACTGTTTGTGAACTTTGAACTGAAAGAAAAATCCAAAATGTAGTTATACTTGGGTCTTGTCTTTATTGCAAGCTTTCGATCATAAAAATATCAAAAGTCAAAACCTTTATCATTTTCATTTGATATGCTTTACGTCTAAGATTTACTTGAAGTGATTCATCCAATACAGAATACCGCAACATTTTTAATATATATATATACATATTCATCATTAAAAAATTTAATTTATATGATTTAATACCTAATTAAATAAATACATTTTAATTATTTTGTCGTCATAAGTTAATTTTAATTTTATAAAATAAGTTTAAGAAACTAATTAAGTTGANGAGTTTTTCAAAACGGTTGAGTTAAGGTTCGTTTTGGTCCGTGTTCTTTGCCTTTTGTGTGTTTTTTAGTTCAATCTTAAAAATTAATGCATGAAATCGATTGTATGGTCTCCGGTAATCAAAATCCGTGAAAGAGATGAACAAAACAGAACTCAAGATGGTGCAAAAATGGAGTTTTTCCGACGAGTGAACAGTGCTTCTGATGGTAGTGGTGATGGTGGTGGTGGTGGTGGTAGTGAAGATGATGAGTCTTTGAGCTAATCGAGGGTTCAAAACGGAACTTTGAGCAAACTTGATGGATCAAAATAAGATTTTGGCCCAAAAAAATTGAGATTAGGATATAATTGACGACAATGTGAAACGTTAAGGGCATAACTAACACAAAACAAATGTTGGGGGCATAACTGAAACTGACCCCAAACATTAAAGGTAACAGATCTTTTTCAATTATATATATCTTATATTATATGGCTCCACCCCTTTGTGGTCGTCCTTTTTTCTCTATAATGTTGAAATTTATTTTTTTTAGGCCAAAACCTCACTTAGGTCCATAATATTTACTATCAATTTCATTTTGATCCCTAATATTTGCGTGCTTTTTTTAGGCCAAAATCTCACTTAGGTCCATAATATTTACTATCAATTTCATTTTGATCCCTAATATTTGCGTACCCGTTAGGGCACGCAAAACCTCTAGTGTATATATATATATGTTTACTGAAAAGAAATAGAGGGTATCATCACCTCAGGACGGGTTGACGGGGGTATTTTTGGCACAACCGAGTTGAAATAAAGTCACATTGCCTACATACAAAACTACAAAAGTACTTAATAAATGGATAACTAATTGAATACATTGTGTTTGATCAGCGTTTAACACTAGCTAGAATAAAAATTTATAACTTTTAGCAATTATGGAACTCTAATTTTAATTTTTAACTCACCGTTGAGCAGAATCATTGAATAAATTAAATTAATTCTCATATTTATTTGCATGTTACAAATCGGGTTCACATTTTTTGAACAATAAGGTTTTTATGAATATTCTGGACGGCGTGAATTATTGTTGCCTAGTCCATACATCTTATATTATATGGCTCCACCCTTTTCTGGTGGTCCATGTTTAAAACTATAGTCTATGAAATTAAAAATAAAAGAAAATTTACTATTTGGTCTCTCTTTCTTTACTAAGTTAACAATTTAGTCACTTATTTATTTTACATACATATTTGCGTGCCGGTTAGGGCACGCAAAGCAACTAGTATATTTATATGGGTGCTTCTAACATGTGCCCTTGAGTACATGTTAAGGTTTCTTTTGATTGGTCAAGTGAGTTTTCAAACATTAAAAATTATCTTTTAAATAAATTTTCGTAGAGAGAGAGAATTAGCTAGCAAAATGAGTGGTGCATGTGTGTATCATGCATGTGTGAAGAGTGATGAAATCAATGGAGGAATATCGAGGATTAAGGTTGAAGAAGAAGAAGAAAAAGAAGGTGTGATTGTGAAATGGGAAAATGTGTGGGTGAGTGTGGGAAATGGAAAAAGATGGAAGGCAATACTGAAAGATGTAACAGGTTATGCAAATCCAAGAGAGGCATTGGCAATTATGGGTCCTTCTGGTTCTGGCAAGACCACCCTTCTTGATGCTTTAGCAGGTCACTCAATCACACCTTCCACCTTCCTCAACTTCATTCTCATAATTAATTTAATTATGACCAACTTTGACTTTTTCTACTTGGCAAGCTTTTATTTTCTTAAATTTAATGATTTGGATATATACATAAGCAAGCAATTAGCTAACATGGTGCTATGACATGTAAATATTTTTCTTTTACAAAAGTGCTATCATGGTGCTAACTCAAAAGAAAATGTCCACTTAATAGCTAACACAAAGATCTTTGCCTGCCAAGAAGATGCAATATTGACCACCCTAACAGTTGGAGAAGCAGTATACTACTCAGCTCAACTCCAATTTCCAGATTCATTGTCAAAATCAGAGAAGAAGGAGAGAGCAGACTTCACAATCAGAGAAATGGGTCTACAAGATGCCATTCACACAAGGATTGGAGGATGTGGTTCTAAAGGGATCAGTGGTGGTCAAAAGAGAAGGGTTAGCATATGCATTGAGATCCTAACACGCCCTAGCCTTCTCTTCCTTGATGAACCAACCAGTGGGCTTGATAGTGCAGCTTCTTACTATGTTATGAGCAGAATTGCAAGCTTGAGTCAAAAAGATGGCATTCAAAGGACTATTATTGCATCTATCCATCAGCCTAGCAGTGAGGTTTTTCAGCTTTTTCAAAACCTTTGTCTTTTGTCTTCTGGTCAAGCAGTGTATTTTGGCCCTACTTCTGCTGCAAATGAGGTTCGATTTGGAAGCTGTGAACTATTTACTATTTAGGAATGTCCACATATTGATCTGATTCTGATGAAGTTAAATCCCAGTGTCTGCAGTTTTTTGCATCAAATGGTTTTCCCTGCCCAACTCTCCGGAACCCTTCTGATCATTTTGTGAAAACTATCAATAAGGACTTTGAGCAGGTACATATAATTTGTAATATTCCTTTTTTCTTAATTACAGTCAAGGGTACCCTCTGTTACATTACATTGTCCTAGTACATTATGCTCTGAGATTCATCCTTAAAGGAATTGACATCCCTTTTGAAGTTATTTTTTGGTAACACTTGGCTATGATATCTTAAACTAGGGTCGTTCATAGGTTAATGTGTTTCTATTTTTTTTGTTCCTTGTTTCAATCTACTTAGCTTACGGCAGCAATGTGACTAATATGCCTTCTTATGCCCAGGAGGACCCAGAACAAGGATTATCTGGAGGACTAACCACAGAAGAAGCTATTCACATTCTAGTGAAATCGTACAAGTCATCTGCAATCAGTCACCAAGTTCAGACAGAAGTAGTTAAAATAAGAAAAAGGGTAAGTTTACTTTTACCTTTAATTCTTTAAATTCAAGAACAAAACATAGAGTTTAAAAAGATAAAAACTTTCCGTTATGGTCTCAAAAAATCTCCAATAACCAAGCCTAGTGAATGCAGGACTCTAGTGCAATGAAGATAAAAAGTCATGCTCCCTTCTTCAAGCAGTGCTTCATTCTTACAAGAAGATCATTTGTAAATATGTATCGTGATGTAGGCTACTACTGGTTACGTCTACTTATCTATGGTGGATTGGCTAAAACTCTAGGTACCATCTTCTACAATATCGTCTCAAGCAGTGAATCAGCCCAGGTAACATTATAAGGCAGAGTATGGTTCAATTTAAGCTAAGTTAAAGTGTCTTATATCATACCTGCAACTAAAGCCAATTTTAAAGCCTAGTATCGATTGTTTCAGGCTAGAGGTTCACTGCTCATGTTTGTCGCCACATTCCTGACTTTCATGACCATTGGTGGGTTCCCTTCCTTTGTGGAAGACATGAAGGTACAATAGTTTTCCAATTCACCTATGCATAATTGATTAATTTCTTAGGTGTGTATTATTAGATTTTCTAATATAGCATCAGTTTTATTTGTGTGAACCTATTTTTTTAAGTCCCTCAATTATTTAATCCTTGAAACATTATTTGTAAGGACTAGATGGTTGATGTTTGTAAAAATATTAAGAACCAAAAAAAGTATATTGTTATTATTTATGGATTAAATTTGAGATCAGTTTAAAGACTAAAAAGTAAGTTCTCTCTTTTTTTTTTTCTGTAGAAAAATAGCTAATTAATCTCTTAAGTTTGCTCCTGATTGTTTCAGGTATTTCAAAGAGAAAGACTAAATGGGCATTATGGTGTCACCGCATACCTTATTGGACACACATTCTCCTCTATTCCATACTTGCTACTGATATCACTGATTCCAGGAACACTTGTTTATTACTTAACTGGACTTCACTCAGGATGCCAACATTTTCTGTACTTCACTTCTGTGCTTTTTGTTTCTGTAATGTTGGTTGAGAGCCTTATGATGATTGTTGCAAGTATGGTTCCCAACTTCTTGACGGGAATAATCACTGGTGCTGGAATTCTGGGAGTGATGATGTTAAATGGCAGATTCTATCGCTTACCCACTGATCTTCCCAAATTCTTCTGGAGATACCCTTTGCACTACATTTCCATTCACAAGTATGCCTACCAAGGATTGTTCAAAAATGAGTTTGAAGGGCTAACATTTACCAAAGATCAAGTTGGAGGACCTATCAGTGGTGAAGAAATACTGAGAAATTCTTGGCAAATCGACGTGGGTAACTCGAAGTGGATCGATTTTTCCATCTTGCTAGGAATGGTAGTTCTGTATAGAATTCTATTCTTGGTTATCATAAAGATTGTTGAGAAGGTGAAGCCTGTTGTTGCAGCCCTCAAGTGAATGGTGAATTTTGAATTTTGCATAGGATTGTTGTAAATGAATTAGGCAACAGAACATATAATTCATTCAATTTGTGCAAGTGCAACCTCAAAAACTATGTTTCAATTCTTACTGATCATTTAACAAGTATCCTTTTTAGGATCTACTGAGTACATGAAAGCCAAAACGTGGAGGTAACTAAGGAAATTATGAAAGAAACCAGTCTTTGAATAAAAAATAGAATTGAATGCAAATTCACACTTTAATTTATTTTTACTACTTCAATTACATTATGAGATTGATAATTATACTATATTCAGCTGATCGACTCCCACAAATTATACTATATTCTCTGGTATTAATGCAGTCAAATTTCTCTACAGTGGAGTAGGACTGACTTCATAAAGCAGGAGTATCCTACTCTGCTTTAGGGGTACAGAAAAGTTCCACATCTTTTTGAAATACCCACCACCTTTTTGACAGTTTGTGATTCTACATCTACCAATATTCCCCATCACATGTACACGTGTGAATTCATATGCCGCTTAAAAAACTTCCCAATTCAATCTTCCCTGTATTTGTTTTCCATTATTTTGTCACGTCCTAATATATTGGTACGTTATAGTTAATTAGTTCAGCTAACAAAAACCTTTTTCTGGTAAAATGGCTGCAATCATGTAGGTAAAATATCTACGTAGAATAACTCAAGCTTTTAGAAGAAGAAATCTCAAAACTCAAAAGTCCACACCATCTTTTTAGCCGTTTGTTCAGGCTCAACACAAGCAAAATAATTTGGACATTATTGGCTTCACACAGCATTATTTTGCCCAATTAGAAACTCGCACTCTTACTCTGGGTCTTGGATGGGTCATCATGATGTGATATGATATTTGTTTGTAACCTTATACATCTGTGCTTACCAGACATCACAACATGAAGAGACGAATGATGATGAGAATGATTGAAACGTGTCTATGAACATCTATGATCTATTTTTTAACTGTTTGTACAAGTAGATTCATTTGCAAGATATTTATGTGAAAAAGGAAATTACCCGGAAAGCATCTAGCTATTGTCAATCATATTTTTCGATGTTAAACCAAATGATACTGTGATTTTTGCAACAAAAATGAGGTCCTGCAATAATATGAGGCATATTAATTATATTCTTTATCTGGTTTGTAATTCCCAAGAAACTTAAATGCATCAGATCACAAAATCAGCACGCGGTGCGTCCTACGAAAACATTGTGAATTATTCAAGTTCATCCGAATGATATTAAGTTAAATTACTTTAGTATTTATTTATTTATTTATTTTACAAAAATGCTTTCCTTACCTCTGTCTATTATTTCTCCTTCCTTGTATTATGTTCTCATGTACCCATGGGCTTAGGTCCTTATCTGTGTTTTGAGCAATAAATTGCGTGTCTCAGAATCCTACCATAGCAGCAGGTTTCTCAGATTTCACAGTACCCGCATTTATTAACTTCTTAACCATGAATGATGAGTACTGTCCGAAATAGGAAAGCTTGAATGGATTTCTGAATCTAATTAAAACAATGGGGAACCTGTAAATATTCCTTTATTTTTAATCATGTGTGTCGCCCACTTATTTATTTTAACGATTTAGATAAGATTAACTTTATTTGAATCATATGAAACTCTACAAAACTCTCACACTAACTATTAGAGTTAATATCATATATTTGCTAAATTTAATAGTTCATGGACATATTTAGAGCTATACCATAATCGGAGGAATATTTATCTGCAGATTTAATAGTTCTCAGAGTTATTTACTATTAGACTATAGTCAAAATATTTATATTTTTCCCTAAAACAATGTTTCTCTTGCCTTCACTCTTCAACTTCTTTTCACATGAAGGAAAATCCTCAAGACCCTTAGAACAAAACCATTAGTTTCTATGCAATTTATTTAAAATTCTTAGGTAAGTCTGATTCACTAAAGATAAATAGACAAAGTCAAATTTGAACAGATATGTAAACATGTGGAACATACTTTTCCACTGAACCAAAGTTTATCTGTAATTCTCTGTTCTATATCTAAGCCTTGAAAAAACAAGGCTTCAGCTATAAGTAACAAAACCATTTTCATAGGTTTATCCTCCGCCGTTTCAGCGGGCTAAATTACTCGTCCACATTCCTACTTCTGTGTCACTCTCACAATCAACTAGCACACATACACAACACAGAAACACTGAAAACAGAAAATCTTCCATGGCTTCTCTGCTTCATCCACCGGTACAACCAAAAGAAGGTTACTGTGAACCAAATGATAGCTCTAGAGTTGTACAATTACATAGCTACCTAGACATCATTGACCCATTTGAGAACGAAGCCATTAAGCCAACAGAGAGCAGCAAATATAGTGAGCAAATGGATGAGGGAGTTTTGATGACATGGGAAGACTTGTGGGTGACTGTTCCAAATGGAAAGAACAGGAAACCAATTCTGCAGGGTCTCACAGGATATGCAAAGCCAGGACAGCTCTTAGCTATAATGGGTCCTTCAGGCTGTGGCAAAACCACACTCCTTGATGCTTTAGCAGGTTACACATTCATTTAACTCCTCTTTACATGAATCTCCTAGGAAACTGCATGTTGGTTAACGCTACTTTTGTATTATACCCACTTTTAATGGGGTTCAAGAGTATTTTGGACAGACATGTCAGAATCTTTTTTGGTTTTCCTACTGTGAAACGACAGGTAAAATAGTTTGGTAAATAAAGAAAAATTTTCTAAAAGGGCCATGTTTTACAGATGAAGTTTGAAGATGTTTATTAGTATCATTTAACTTCGTTCTTGATGATAAAGATTAAAATTATGGTGAAATTATGTGAGAGTTACACTACGTTTCTGTCTTCCGTTGACTAGTTAGTTTATGTAGCTGTAATTCTGAAGTTATAGCAAGCTTTTATTCATTCGCAGGAAGATTGGGTTCAAACACTAAGCAAAGCGGGAAAATTCTAATCAACGGCCACAAACAAGCACTTGCCTATGGAACTTCAGTAAGAGAATTCTAAAGTTCTGTTCTAAAGCTTTAAGTAAAAGAGAAGTTTCACTAACCTCAATCCCTCAACATGTGAAAACAGGCATATGTTGCCCAAGATGACGCCATGTTGTCAACTTTAACAGCTAGAGAAGCTTTGTACTTCTCATCACAGCTCCAGTTGCCGGATTCCATGTCCATAGAAGAGAAGAAGGAGAGAGCAGACTTTACACTTAGAGAAATGGGTCTCCAAGATGTCATTAACACAAGGATTGGAGGGTGGACTTCTAAAGGCCTCAGTGGGGGACAAAAGAGGAGACTTAGTATTTGCATAGAGATTCTGACACGCCCCAGACTTCTCTTCCTTGATGAACCAACTAGTGGGCTTGACAGTGCAGCTTCTTATTATGTTATGAGCAGAATTGCCAGTCTAAATCTTAGGGATGGCATTCAAAGGACTATTGTTGCATCTATCCATCAGCCTAGCAGTGAAGTTTTCCAACTTTTCCATAACCTCTGCCTTCTGTCTTCTGGTGAAACGGTGTATTTTGGCCCTGCTTCTGCTGCAAATGAGGTTAGGAGCTAGAATCCTTACATTTTTCATGTTTTCAAATAGGCACGGGTTGACTTGCAATTGACCACAGAAACTCTACTTGATTGAATGTAGTTTTTTGCTTCAAATGGTTTTCCTTGCCCAACTCTCTACAATCCTTCTGATCATTTCCTAAGGATCATAAACAATGATTTTGAACAGGTAAGCAAAGTCTCAGTTTTTCTAGTATTTATTATGAAATTTGGACACTTCAGTAGCATGACACTCCTTTCCCAGGATGCTGAAGAAGGCTTTGGCAAAGGAGTAATCACAGAAGAAGCAATTAATATCCTTGTGAAGTCCTATTTGTCTTCTGAACTTCATAATCAAATTCAGAAAGAAGTGGAAGAAATAAGTGAAAGTGTAAGTTTAGTGTTACATCTTTTCCTAGCCATAAGACAATTAGAGAGCACATTTTTCTGAACTCCAAGACCAATGAGACTGAGATGCAAGAAATACTAATTAACTTTTGAAACTTCAGGATTCCGGTGCAGTAGAGAAGAAAAGAACCCACGCTGCATTCTTTACTCAGTGTCGCGTCCTTATAAGAAGATCTTCCTTGCATATGTATCGTGACATGAGCAACTACTGGTTACGTCTAGCTGTATATGCTGCAATTGCTATAAGTCTGGGTACTATATTCTACGACATTGGCTCAAGTATTGAATCTATTCAGGTAAGAGAGGTCAAGTGAGACAGTATAACTTCCCATGCAAAAAGTTGAATATGGTTTTATCAGATCTTCTACACCTTGCAGGCTAGAGGGTCGCTTCTCACCTTTTTTATCTCTGTCCTTACCTTCATAACTCTTATTGGAGGGTTCCCTCCACTTCTGGAGGAAATAAAGGTAAAAATCTCTCCGTCCTTTAATGAGGTCACTCCACTTAATACTATAGTAAACATATAATTTGGTCATTAAAAGATATACGAATTAACAACTTAATCCTTAAAGTCTAGTTTACAAACTTTAGTTTCCAAAAGTTGTAGAATCTATACATTTTAGTCCTTCAAGTCTATTTTTTAGAGACTGGCTTTTAAGTACAAAATACTAGACTTTTAGAAACTGAGTTATGAACTCTGATATATCTTTCAAGCATCAGTTTGTATGTTTACACATCATATTAAGTAGCTGTACAACAGAATGACGTTGGCCTAACTCTAGAGCAAAACGAAAGACTTATACCCAAAAAGGAAAACAAGCATTGCACTTTTGTCCTTTTATACTATCGTACTTCAACTTTATTTAAATGACCAGTGTAAATATCTGTGATATGTAGTACTCAATTAGTTACTGAAATTTTTTAATGTCATAAAATCAGGTATTTAAACGAGAGAGATTGAATGGACATTATGGTGTCACCGCTTTTCTTATTGGCAACACATTCTCTGCGGTTCCATACATGCTACTGATATCTCTGATACCTGGAATTATAGTTTATTACCTTTCTGGGCTACATAAAGGAATTGAACACTTTGTGTACTTAATTTCCGTTCTGTTTGCCACTGTTATGTCTGTTGAGAGCCTCATGTTGGTTGTTGGCAGTATCTTCCCCAATTTCATAATGGGAATGATCATTGTTGGTGGAATTCAAGGAGTCATGATCTTAATTGGTGGTTTTTATAGGCTGCCAAACGATCTTCCCAAGCCATTCTGGAGATACCCTATATACTATGTCTCCTTCCACAAGTATGCCTTCCAAGGATTGTTCAAGAATGAATTTGAAGGTCTAACATTTGCTACAAACCCACATGGAACTGGAATCAAAGAAACAGTTAGTGGTAGAGACATTCTGACAAACACATGGCAGGTGGAAATGGGTTACTCTAAGTGGATTGATCTTGCAATCTTACTCGGAATGATTGTTGTATATCGTGTTCTGTTCTTGGCCATTACTAAGAGTAAGGAGAAGGCAAAGCCCATGGTTGCAACTATCAGTTGTTCCCAAGCAAAACTTTCCACTACAGTGACCAAAAGCAACGACCACAATTAGACATCCTGCATAGACAAGCTGGTTATAGCGGCAATTAGATGCATAATGTCTAGTGTGAATATATCAGTACTGTAATGTCAAAGGAATGATTTTCATCTTTAAGCATGTAAGCTACTCTGAGAAGGCAATAATAAGTTGTTTTTTTTGTATTAGGGTTTTCTTGAATATCAACTAAAATCTAAAACTAAATTCTCTTCGAAACGGCACAGTTAAAGGCTAAATTGTCTCCATTTCTTAATTATTTGCATTTGCCGTTAAGAAAGATACCGACAATTTTACAACTATCTTTAAACAGTGCTGTGGATATTATTCTTTTACAAACGTGAAAGACAAAAACTTAAGAAAGACGATTACTGTAGAAGAGGAAAATGTTGAGTAAATCAGTGAATTCAATGCCACATACCCTGAAAATTAGGACAAGAAAGAGCCAAGAAGGAAGCTAGACATTGACCAGAGAGATTGGGAATGAAGAAGATTGATGAACGGTCTCCACCCATACCTAACATAAAAATTCCCATATCGGAAATGGATGCCTTCTTCATAATTGTGGCAGGGCCCTGTTTTGGAAAATAGCGCCAAATTTTTTTTTGCGCTAATTATTACTCAGTCCGGTGTTTAAGGTTTCTACACACAGATTAAGGAAATGATTAACCCACATAAAATGAAGAGAAAAGTGAGATAGAATGACTAAATTATCCCTATTAAATAACTACTAGTTAATCACATAAGTCAATTGTAGCTTTTATTACTCATTAGATTTAAAGGGGTAGAATGGTACAAAAATAATTAATGTCCTTTAGAATTCATAAAACATCAGATATTTTGGAACAAAAATAATTCTCTAAAACATCAAATATTCATATTTAATTGCACAATAAAATCCGAAAAAAATAAAAATAATATATATAATCCGAAAAATATACTTTACGTGATACAAATAAAATCTAAGTTTATTTAATTGCACAATAAAAATAAAAATATAAATAAAATTATATCAAGTTGAAGCATAAATAAATTCCTGATGTATACACGTCACAAACATATATTCCAGTCATTTTCACTTGCTCTCCAACATATATGCCATTAATTAAATGTTAGTTCCATAATTCATTATGGGAGGTGCAAAAACTGTTAACGTTGACTACCAAATTAATTTTAGTTGAAGCCAAAGACAGTTGCATCATATATACTACTTCTTAACTTTTTGAATAAATCATAATTTTATTATGATCTAAGAGATTTTTTTTTGTAAGATCTAAGCGATTGTTGACCAAAAAAAAATAATATATATTTAGTTACAGTAATATAATAAAGTATTTTACAAGGTGTGTAATTTTGTGTGTGCGCGCTTAACCATTATATGTCATGGTCAAACTTTGTCATGCATTTTGTGCAAGTTATCCACTTTTTTTTTAATCTTCATTTTGGCTACCAAAATTCGCCCACATAAATTAATTATATACACTTTATACCATTTTGTATCGTTCGACACATATATATACTTAATTGATAAAGTTATTATTTCACTCCAAGAATTTTAAGATAAACCGGCATTAATAAAAAATAAATAAATATGAATTACTCTTTTATTTATCATGAAAAATAAAGTATCTTATTCATAAAAAGATAATCAGTGACGAGTTCTAGTTGAATATTATAATTATATTTTAAGAATCAAAAACTAAAATAATTATTATAATTATATTTTTTTTCTTTCAAGTTACTATTTTGACTCAGTTTTCTAATTCATCCTATATCTTAACCATTCACCAACAGTTGAAAAATACATTGAAAGAAAGATAAGAGTAAGACAAGGTACCCCTACTAAAAGGCTGGAGTTTATCTTGTTGGAAAATACCTTTCAATTTTGATTGATTTTCGTTGCCAAAAGGTAAAAAAAACAAAGGGACAATTTTATTTATGGTCATTTAAAGGTAGGGCAAAAGGTGTAGTATATATCATGGAAGAGCAAGGAATGTCACAATGAATGCCCCATCAATGTCAATCCTACAAAGCCATATGCATTTTCAAACAATGGTTGTGTACTTATACAGTGGTCCACTTCAATTTCATTTTCTCCTCTCTTTCACCCTCCGATTCCTTCTTAATTTTAGCATTATTGGTACCTTTGATGTTTGGTCCTGTCCCTATTCCATTCATAATTTAATACCATTGTTTAGTTGATTTATGACTAAGAATTATTCTACTAATTTAAATATCATTATTTTTTATATTTACATTTTAACAAATCAATCAGTTTTTCTCAATATTTAATATTCATTTCTAATTTAAAAGCTCAAATTATTTGTTTATATATTTAATATTGTTATATAAATACCAAAAACAAACTTTTTCATTTTCCAACACTCCTCTTTTATCTTCATTTCTTCTTTACTCAGCTATTTATAAAATAGTTTTTTAAGTCTACAAACAGAAATAGATTGTGAAGACTGAAGAGTCTCTTTGGCTAGGTCGTCTATAGGGCATAGGCAGTCTAGCTGCAAATAAGGTAGTAAATTGTTTATAGGAAAAGCATTTTTTTTTAAGTTTCAAGGTGTATTTAATGATAAATCTAATGTGGTTATAATTTTGTTTATTATACTTAACAATTGATGTTAAAAATTATATTAACCATTAAATTTGAATTAATATGTTAACAAAAAGACCAGATTAATTTTGATTGCATCTTTTATGAATCAATTCTTAAAATTTCGTCTTTCTAATATTAGAATGAAAAATTCATCATATTTCAATGACCAAATCAATAGTTTATTCACATTTTCATAAATTAAAAGCACTTTGCAACATTAACCTGCAATATACTATATTTTAAGTTGGATATTGCTGGAAAAAAAAGCTGTTTATGTTGGATTTTTTTTTGTTTTGTCAGAATAACTTAGGGTGTGTTTGGATTAGAAGTAGGTAATGAAATGATGATTTTATGTAATGAAATGGTAATGAGAAAATTATGTAATGAAAATGTAATGAAAATGGTGTTTGAATTAGTTTGAGATGTAATGAAAAAAATAGGATGTGAAATTATGAAAAATGGTATGTAATGATTGTGGTTGGTTGAAATAAATATATGGGTTTTTTTAAATTGTATAGGGGTAGAATTGATAATTGATAATGGAAATAGATACAAATAAAAAAA
>QANZ01026049.1:0-30279 GCA_003254925.1 Chamaecrista fasciculata | reverse complement strand
AAAAAAACTAAAACAATGAGAGTCAAGAAGAATTAAAGACAAATTTATGGGTGTAACCAAAACAAGGACGAATTTATGGGATTCATTGTGATTCGTAAGCTGTCATTTCAATGAAATACTGTACAGTAGTTTTCATGTCCCCTAATTGTATTAATTAAGTGTCAGAATCTACAAAATAGAGAGATATATAAGTGTAAACTGTACTATTAATGTAAATGGACCTTTAGAGTTTAGACTCATTGGTTGGAACATTAACGCTTAAGAAGATTGACACTTTATTTTGAGGATTAGTCAATACATATATGATAGTTGTACCACACTTATAAATAAGTTTTTAAAATAGAAAATTATTTTTTTGTGATTTTAAATAATTATGTATATTATATATAAATATATTTTAAATTTTTTATCAAAATTTATGAATTTTTAATTATTTATATATATAAATATATATCGTGTCATATCATATAAATTTAACAATTTGACTTATCGGTGCGTCTGTGGTTGTATGATGTTCCGTATTTGTATGAATGTCTATGTTTTATAGCTCAAAACTAAATAAATAAGAGATTATTACATGTTTTATGGGCACATAAAAAGTATTTATTATTAATTTTTAAAATTTTAAAATTAATAATAAATGCTTTTTATAACTTAGATAGTTGAGATGGATCATTTTTTTCTTATATGTATCTTAATATGTGAGTTAAAAAAGAGATAAATAAAAGTTTTCATTCTTAGTAACAAATTGAAGATGAAAATTAACTAAAAATTTATTTCTAATTTGTGATTTAGAATGAATTTTTTTTCTTTCTCTTTACCAACTTACTAATTATAAAGTATATGATAAAGAAATGACTCATTTTAATTGTTCAATAATGACAAAACCCATACGAAATCATATTTTGGGACCAAAATGGAAGAAAAAGTTAGTTTTAGGACTAAAATAAAGCTAATCCCATAATTTAAGAATCAAAATGAATATTTAACCTTGAATTTATTATACTAAATTTTATTTATTTATTTATCACTAACTTGAGTTGGTTAAATTTAACCATTAAACTTGAAATTAATGTTTTGGTTCGGTAGATTCAATTGTTATCAAGGTCTCCCATTAACATTTGATACGTGACAAAAATTTTATATGATAGAAAGAGAATATTAAACACCACTTTTTGCATGATCAATCATTAGAAAGAGAATATAATCAAGACTTGTGATTGGTGGAACTTGATAGCAAAGATATAAGAAACTTATATAAGTTTTATCCATTTTAAAACTATTGAAAAATAGACAAAGTCAAAATCAGACGGATATATGTAAACATGAACGTAATTTTCTACTATACCAAGTTTATCAGTACTTCTCTGCTCTATATCTAAGCTATAATTGACAAAACCATTTTCTTAGGTTTATCTCGTCCACATTCCTACTTCTGTGTCACTCACAATCAACCAGCACACATACACAACATCTTCCATGGCTTCTCTGTTTTATCCACCAGTGCAACCAAAAGATGATTACTTTGAACCAAGTGATAGCTCTAGAGTTGTACAACTACATAGCTACCTAAATTTTATTGACCCATTTGAGAACGAAGCCATTAAGCCAAAAGAGAGCAGCAAATATAGTGAGCAAATGGATGAGGGAGTTTTGATGACATGGGAAGACTTGTGGGTGACTGTTCCAAATGGAAAGAACAGGAAACCAATTCTGCAGGGTCTCACAGGATATGCAAAGCCAGGACAGCTCTTGGCTATAATGGGTCCTTCAGGCTGTGGCAAAACCACACTCCTTGATGCTTTAGCAGGTTAATTACACTTTCATTTAACACCTCTTTACATGAATCTCATAGGAGACGGCTTGTTTTTTGTTTTTTTGGCCAAAATGGATGACTGCTTGTTGGTTAACACTACTTTTGTATTATACCCACTTTTAATGGGGGTTCAAGAGTATTTTTGGACACATGTCAGGTTCCTTTGGGTTTTCCTATTGTGAACAACAGGTAAGATAGTTTGGTAACTGAACCAATTTTCTAAAACATTTTACGCGTAAGGAAAATAAGGGCCATGTTTTACAGATGAAGTTTGAAGATGTTTATTATAATTAGTATCATTTTAACTTTTTTATTGACGAAAAAGATTAAGAGTTCCTTTCGATTGTTTTCTTTTTATGTTGACTTTGGTCCATTTTCTTTCGGGGAGTTTGAAACCCTTTTTTTTTTTATGTACATATTTGGATTCTTAGTTGCAAATTTAATCTCAAATCTTTGCAAAATATTCCACAATTAGTCTCACTCTAAATTTTGTCTATTTCCCTTCGTTAACAGGCACAACTTTGGTCCCTTAGAAGAGATTTTTTGTTTTAAATTTTGCCTAAAATTGTTAAATATAACCGGCACATCTGACTTAGAAGAGATTTTAACTTTTTATCTTTGGGGTGAGTTACAATTTTGGTCCCTTATCTTTTAGGCAAGTTGCAAACGGTCCTATATCTTTCTTTCTTTTTTCTTGTTTTAACAATTTTGGTCCCCAACGTCACACTTAACAGGGGACATGGACAAAATTTAGGGTGAGACTAATAGTTTTGCAAAGATATGAACTCAAATTTGAAACATGATCAAAAGATATATATTAGACCAAATCTGCAATGAGTTTGATTTGCAACTTGATCAAAACATATGAGAACAAATTTAAAACAAAAAAAAAAGAGTCTGATTTGCAACCTGACCAAAAGATAAAGGACCAAATTTAAACTTTGACCACTTAGGTTAAAATTTTGTTTTCAACTATATATATATATATATATATATACTAGAGGCTGCAAATATGTATGCAAAATATAAAGCTATTTAAAAATAATTTGTTAAGAGAGAATATCACATGGTACCAAAGTGTCACTTTTTAAATCACCGGGTACTAAAGTGAAATATGACCAAATTATAGGGTACCAAAGTGTAATTTACCCTTTTTTTTATGGAGCTTAAAATATTAATGAAAATAAAAAGTAACTTGTATGGGGTGAGACTTGAGAGAACATGGGCTAGAAGAAAGTGGTAATTTCTTTTTCTTTTTTAATTTTTTAATTCAATAATTTTGACCAACCATAAAAGGGTGGAGCCATATAATATAAGATATATATGAAAAATCATGTTTAGATAACTTTTTGGAGAAAAATTGAAATTATGAGAAAATTAAATTTTTTTTAAGAAACTCAATTTTAAAACTTCCACTTGAAACACTCATCAAACCTATTCTTTTTAATAATTTTATTAATTAAAATTATTTTTTTCCTTTTGCATCCAAATAACTTTTATAATAAAAAGTATTTTTATTTTATATAATATTCAAACATAAATAATATTACTTTAGTTAAAAGACTTTCTTTAAAAAGTTTTACAAATAAAATATTTTTTTTTCAGAACTTTATCCAAAGGTGCTCTAAAATTATAGTGAAACTATGTGACAGTTAAACTAGCCTTTTGTCATTCGTGGACTAGTTAGTTTATGTAGCTTAGTATGTCTGAAGGTATAACATGCTTTTATTCAAAATTAGCAGGAAGATTGGATTCAAACACAAGGCAAACCGGGAATATTCTAATCAACGGCCACAAGCAAGCACTAGCCTATGGAACATCAGTAAGAGTCTGAATTCCCAAAAGTTATGTCCTAAAGCTTTAATTAAGTAAAAGAGAAGTTTCACTAATCTCAGTCCCTCATTCGACATGTGAAAACAGGCATATGTTGCCCAAGATGATGCCATGCTGTCAACTTTAACAGCTAGAGAAGCTTTGTACTTCTCATCACAGCTCCAGTTGCCGGATTCCATGTCCATAGAAGAGAAGAAGGAGAGAGCAGACTTTACACTTAGAGAAATGGGTCTCCAAGATGCCATTAACACAAGGATTGGAGGGTGGACTTCTAAAGGCCTCAGTGGGGGACAAAAGAGGAGACTTAGTATTTGCATAGAGATTCTGACACGCCCCAGACTTTTCTTCCTTGATGAACCAACTAGTGGGCTTGACAGTGCAGCTTCTTATTATGTTATGAGCAGAATTGCCAGTCTAAATCTTAGGGATGGCATTCAAAGGACTATTGTTGCATCTATCCATCAGCCTAGCAGTGAAGTTTTCCAACTTTTCCATAACCTCTGCCTTCTGTCTTCTGGTGAAACGGTGTATTTTGGCCCTGCTTCTGCTGCAAATGAGGTTAGGAGCACATCTTTCATGTTTTCAAATAGGCACGGGCTGACTTGCAATTGACCACAGAAACTCTACTTGATTGAATGTAGTTTTTTGCTTCAAATGGTTTTCCTTGCCCAACTCTCTACAATCCTTCTGATCATTTCCTAAGGATCATAAACAATGATTTTGAACAGGTAAGCAAAGTCTCAGTCTTAATAGTATTTTCTATGAAACCAGGACACTTAAGTAGCATGATAATCAAACCATTTAGATAAGAAAATTAGAGAAAAAATAGATTGGTTTATCTTTCTTTTAGATAGCATGACACTCAAACCTTTCCCAGGATGCTGAAGAAGGCTTTGGCAAAGGAGTAATCTCAGAAGAAGCAATTAATATCCTTGTGAAGTCCTATTTGTCTTCTGAACTTCATAATCAAATTCAGAAAGAAGTGGAAGAAATAAGTGAAAGTGTAAGTTTAGTGTTACATCTTTTCCTAGCCATAAGACAATAAGAAAGCACATATTTCTGAATTCCAAGACCAATGAAACTGAGATGCAAGAAATACTAATTAAGTTCTGCAACTTCAGGATTCCGGTGCAGTAGAGAAGAAAAGAACCCACGCTGCATTCTTTACTCAGTGTCTCGTCCTTATAAGAAGATCTTCCTTGAATCTGTATCGTGACATAAGCAACTACTGGTTACGTCTAGCTGTATATGCTGCAATAGCTTTAAGTCTGGGTACTATATTCTACGACGTTGGCTCAAGTATTGGATCTATTCAGGTAAGAGAGGTCAAGTGAGACAGTAGAACTACCCATGCAAAAAGTTGAATATGGTTTATCATACTTTCTTGCACCTTGCAGGCTAGAGGGTCGCTTCTCACATTTTTTATCTCAGTCATTACCTTCATAACTCTTATTGGGGGGTTTCCTCCACTTCTGGAGGAAATAAAGGTAAAAATCTCTCTTTGTCCTTTTATGATAAGAAAAAATTTCCTAGTTTCAAAGCATTACAAAGGAGGTCACTCCACTTAATGTCATCAAATCAGGTATTTAAACGAGAGAGATTGAATGGACATTATGGTGTCACTGCTTTTCTCATTGGCAACACATTCTCTGCGGTTCCATACATGCTACTGATATCTCTGATACCTGGAATTATAGTTTATTACCTTTCTGGGCTACATAAAGGAATTGAACACTTTGTGTACTTAATTTCCGTTCTGTTTGCCACTGTTATGTCTGTTGAGAGCCTCATGTTGGTTGTTGGCAGTATCTTCCCCAATTTCATAATGGGAATGATCATTGTTGGTGGAATTCAAGGAGTCATGATCTTAATTGGTGGTTTTTATAGGCTGCCAAACGATCTTCCCAAGCCATTCTGGAGATACCCTATATACTATGTCTCCTTCCACAAGTATGCCTTCCAAGGATTGTTCAAGAATGAATTTGAAGGTCTAACATTTGCTACAAACCCACATGGAACTGGAAGCAAGGAAACAATCAGTGGTAGAGACATTCTGACAAACACATGGCAGGTGGAAATGGGTTACTCTAAGTGGATTGATCTTGCAATCTTACTCGGAATGATTGTTGTATATCGTGTTCTGTTCTTGGCCATTACGAAGAGTAAGGAGAAGGCAAAGCCCATGGTTGCAGCTATCAGTTGTTCCCAAGCAAAACTTTCCACTGCAGTGACCAAAAGCAACGAGCACAGTTAGACATCCTGCATCAAACTTCAGGCCATAGACAAGCTGGTTATAGCGGCAATTAGATGCATAATGTCTAGTGTGCATATATCAGTACTGTAATGTCAAAGAAAGGATTTTCATCTTTAAGCATGTAAGCTACTCTGAGAAGGCAAAAACAAGTTGTTGTTGCTCTTGTTGTTGGTATTGGGGTTTTCTTGAATATCAACTAAAACTAAATTCTCTTTTAAACGACACAATTAAGTGCTAAATTGTTTTCCCCTGTTTAAGAAAGGGGAAAACTACAATTATTCAACTAATTACTCCATCCGATTATGAATATTTGCTTTTTTGGAGAAGCAATTTTATTTTAAAGGTAAAACATCATTTTGTGCCCCTAACGTTTACAGTGATTTTCAGTTATGCCCCTAACGTTTCATTTTGTTCAAGTGTGCCCTCAATGTGAAACTAACGTTTCAATTATGCCCCCAATTTTGACTCAATGCTCATGTGGCAATTTTTTTACTTATGAGTCATTTTTTTGGTCTGATGTGGCATAATGATTGGACATTCATATTTTTTTTCCACCGTGGCATGATGACTGGATTTTCATTTTTGAACATAAAAATTGAGTAAACTAGCAAATCAATCCCTGGATTTACATTTTTCATCATCTTCATTCATTTTAGTCTAAAATCCTCAAAATAAAATTGTAAAGTGTCCCAAAACTCTTCCGATAATGGAGAAGGCGTCGTCTAATCGATGAGCGATGTTGTGCTTGCGGGAGAATGGAGAGAAGCGTTAGGGAGGAAGAAGATGATGATTGAGTGGATGAGGAGGAAGAATCTGTNAAACCTAATAAATTTCTTCTGCACTTCAAGACGGTAGAGAGTTGTAGAATGACAGAGATGAAAAATGACAAGGGTTTGTAGATAAAGAATTAATTAGGGGTAAAAAAGTTATTTTGGATGGAAAAAATAATCTCATGTCATGGGATTAGACTAATCCCACCCCCTAGGGTGGGATTAAAAAATAGTTATTTTAAGAAATTATGTTATTCCTGGGAATACAATATTCCTGGGACTAATTTTCCAATCCACGTACCAAACGCAAGATTACTCTAGTCCCGAACTCATAATCCCGGGACTTATTTCCAATCCGTGTACCAAATGCCTCCTAAGTGTTAAATATACACATAAGTCACAAGTCATAACTCACTTGTAAAGAAGAAAGAACTATGAGTAGCCATAACAAAACAAAATAGGGTTAAAAAATGAAATAAAAATATAAAGGCAAAAGTATTAATTTTGTCTCCGATTTTTTTTGGTCAATTTTGTCCTAAATATTTTACATTTTGGTCAATTTTATCATTTGACTAATTTTTTTTCTTTAAATTAACGACAGATCGACTGCATCTTGTTTTTCAACCAGAGTTAAGATTTGAATTTCTTTTTATATTAATTTTACATTACATGTCATTAGTCACATAGATTCTATCGTTAATATTTGGCTAAAGTAAGAGCAAATAATAAATTAGACCGAAATGTGAAACATTGGGGATAAAATTGACTGTAAAAAAAAATTGGGGACGAAATTGATAGTTGGTGTAAAATTTAGGGACAAAAATAGTACTTTTGACAAATATTAACAAGAAAAAAGAAAAAAACAAAAAGTAAAAGGAAATGAGGGAGGAGAAATGTGGCAAGCCATTTGATGGATATTTTATTTTGTGTTGCGGTGAGTAAACTCTCCATATCAAATTATTCATTATTAGCCATTTGATGATATTCATTACTACCCGCAAATCTCGCAACCTCTCCGTATCAAATCAAACCTCTCTCTCATGTCGACTCCCAAATCCAATAGCCTCCCCAACCCACCCCCACGCTCCAATCACAGATTAGGTTTTCGATTAGGTTTGATCCGTAACTTTCTGTCGTGTTTTCAATTCCTCTTCTTCAACGCTCCTTTTGTTCTTCTCGTTCTTACTGTTTTCGATTCCTCTGCAGCACAAACCTAAACACACACACATAATACAACGCCATTTGAATTCAACTTCTTATTTCTCTAATCATGCCTTTTTTCACATTGAATCCACACTCACAAACCTTATGGTTTTGAATCTTGTCTGGTTTTCTCTTCTTCATGCTCGCGCATCATATCTTCTCCATCGCCGACGAGAATGTCTCTTTCCCCTTCCCGTCTCAGGCGTGTGGTGTCGGCATTGCCATCATAGTCGTCGACAATGACAAGTTACTTGAAGTCCTTAAAACCACAGAGTTGGCAACACGAAGCCCAAATTAAAGATGTTGCTTGAAGTCGGGTAGTTTTTGCCTTTTGGTGATTTCAATGAGAGTCACTGCCCATTAAGAGTGGTTGCATTTTCAATGATTTATTTATAGTTGATTTATTACCTATTAAATGGTGTAATTATTTATTTTATCATTGGACACATAGGTTGGAATTACATTTCTAATGAATTTTGAAAGTTTGTGACTTGTGACTTGCAATAGACATCAATTTACCATGGGCTTTATTTCTAATAGTAAGATTTTGAAAGGTTGTGACTTGTGACACACCAATTCACCATGGGCTACATTTCTAATGGTAAGATTTTGAAAGGTTGTGACTTGTGACTTGCAATAGACACCAATTCACCATGAGTTGCAAAGGACATTTTTGGAAATCAAAACTTGTAAGTAACCCACTCTTTTATAGTAAAAAATATATGTTTTATCATCTAGATATAAGTTAATTATTATTCAAATCAACAAGTATCATACAAAAGTAAATTAAGCCCTCTCAATAACAGCATTTTTAAAATAAATCAAACATGAGATTTTATTTGGCTCACGGTACTCTTGGCCATGGACGTGATTTGGAGGCTGAGGAACGAGGCGATTCGCACGCGTCAACACGTTGCTCCGCAAAATGCCATTTGCATGATTATTAGGATTGTAGGGGTTTATCGGTCTGTATTTGATAATTTATTTTCTTCGTTTTGTTCTGTATCGGATTATGGAATGTTGTCTTCTTTTATTGCGTTGACTAGTCATGGTGAGTCAATATTAGGTTCGTGCCACTCTGAGGTGGGGCCTGTGCTACCCACTGCGTAGTCTAGGTCGTCCGGGTTTCTGGGCTCGCTTTTGTTCACCGTTTTTTCAAAGTTTTATTCACTTATAAAAAAAACAAAGCATGACTATTATACTTTATGAAAAGTCATCATCTATCTATTTACAATCTTATATAAATGTTTGCAAAGTAAAAACTTTTGATATTGTTGAGTGTTTCAGTGTTTGTTTTTACATATTCTAAATCCGAATCTTTACTGATTTTGCTTCTAATTTGTTTTTATAAGATATATTTTATGTTAAAATGCACTTTTGATTATTTATGTTTGGGGCAAGTTACAATATTACCGTTTATCATTTTTTGTTGCAATTTTAATCTTTAAATTTTTCAAAAATTTCACTTATTAATTTCAACGATTGAATATCATAATATGACAATATCTCTTTTATTTCAAATATTATAAATATAAATGACTAAAAATGTATTTTGACTTATATTTCAATAATAAATAACTTTTCGTTTGATTTGCATTGATTTTTTTTTACAGTGAACTTGTGTTTTAATATTTGAATTTATCTCAAAATATGTATTTCCTAAATATTGAAATTACAATTTTTAGTCATTATTTTTATTTAAAAAAACATCACTATTTAATTCCTAAAATGTTATTCGTGAGGACTAGATAGTTGACGTTTAAAAAAAATTAAAAGACCAAAAAATACATTTCAAATAGTCGAAAACTAATTAAATCAGAATTTTAAATGAATTTAAAGACTAAAAAAAATATTTTTTTTCATTCTATTATTAGTAGACATTTATTAATATGTATTTTTGTCTGTGTGTTGTCGGATCTAAACTTTCGGAACTAAATATTTTCTGTACTATTTTAATTTGAAAATTTGCAGAATAAATTTTTTTATCATAAGAAATAATTACTTCTAATATTATTTTTAGTAAATTTCATATATTAAAGAGTAAACTAACAATTTAGTCCTTAAAAGATTATCTAGCTAACAACTCAGTCTTTGAAAAATTGAAATATACAGTTTAGTCCCTGAAAACTCAAAATGGTATNCGAAGTCGATGGGATCCTCAGCCAGAGTCGAACGACCAAAGCGGCGGCGACGACAAATCGGGAAGCGGAACGAGGAAGAGGAAGTCTCGTTGGGCTGACGAAGAAGAGGAAGTACCACTCTTTGTATATATTGTGGTTGGGTATAGATAAGTTTTAATATGTTGCATATAGATCCTATTTCAGTCCATTTCATCTTATTTTGCCACATCATGATCCTAGTCACTATGCCACGTCATACTTAACGGCTAAATATGGATGGAATTCACCAAGGGACTAACGGTGGAACCTTTGTCATAGTTATGGGACCAAAATTGCAACACAAAAAGTTATGGGACCAAAATGAAACCTTTGTCATAGTTATGGGACCAAAATTGCAAAAAAAAAAGTTATGGGACCAAAATGAAACCTTTGTCATAGTTATGAGACCAAAATTGCACTTAAGCCTTTAGTATATTTTAAGTTGGATATTGTTGGAAAAACTCCTTTTTTAATGGTAACTATAAACAAATAATTTCTCTATTGTTAACATAATCAAGAAGTCGCCTACTTAACAGAAAGATCCTTTTTACTCCTAAGCATGTAGGTGGTCTGGGGTTTAGAGATACTGGTCTAGTTAACAAGGCTCTGCTGGCGAAATATACATGGAGAATGCCCAATAATTCGCAGTCTGTGGTGGGAGAGTAGGTTAGAAACATGTATCTGGTTCCTCATTCTGATTTTGATCTCAAGCTTAGGAGCTTGGGGTCGATTGTCTAAAAAGGGGTGAGGAATTGTTCTCATGTGATCACGAATCATGTGAGATGAAAGTTGGGTATAGGAGATAGAGTTGATATCAGGATCGTTTTTTGGGAAGGCAGGATCGAAGGAAGGCCTACTGGTACTCTAGTAAGTGACCTTGTTGACTACTCATCCTACTCTTGGGATGCTAGGAAGATCTCTTTGGTTTGCTCGGCTATTCAGGCTGCTGATTTGATTAGAACTCTAGGACCGGTCAAACACTTACCAGATGCTCTACTTTGGACACATGTTACCTTCGGGTCGTATACCACTGCCGATGGATTCAAGTTTCTAAGCAGTGGCAACCATCCAAGTTTAGGTAATAATTATACTTTTTCTTTTCCTTGGAAAGATTTCTGGAGGACAAAAGCTCCTATGAGGGTTCTTCTGACGGTTTGGAGAATCTACAATAACGTCATCCCTACCTTCACGAACTTGAACCGACATCACTTGTGTTGTGAGATTATTTGTCCCATGTGCAATGCCTCCGATGATTCTATATCACATACTTTCCTTCTCTGTTGCTTTGCTAGGGCCGTGTGGTTTGGGCTGCCAATCACTCTGAGGTATCATCCCAATCGAGGTAGTTTCCGTACTTGCCTAACTGGTTGGAAGCACAACAAATATCACTTCTCGGAAGCCTGGCTCACTATTCTAGTGGGTCTGGATGCGATTTGGCGTTGTAGGAATGGGGTTGTCTTGAGGAACGCGAAACCTGATCCACTGTCTGTCATCAGTGCGATTAAGTCTTCTGTGTCTTTTTATGTTAATGTCTTTGATGCTTTGTTATCTTCTCCTTCGTTTGATGTTAATGAGCTTGAGTTTTTAGCCTCTTCAAGTTATGACTCAATGGGTCCTTGTACCCCAAAAGTATGACTCTAAGACGTTTGTTTTGTACTCCTTCACCGTTTTTAATATATATATATATATAAAAAAAAAAATCTACAATGGAGAACAGCTTCCTTTCCCTTTTATTTCCTTTATTTGTTGATCAATATTCAATACTCAATAGCCACAAATTAAAGGTGTTTTCTCGAACACTTTTAGAAAACGTATTAATTCCTTTTACCTAGTGTGTCAGGGTTTTAATAATTTGAACAGTGCATTGTTGAAGGCAATAACTAAGGATCCAACAAACTTCAACCATCGCTAACGTCCAACATTAATGAACCCTTTAGTTTTTTTTTAAAAAAAAAAACACATTAATGAAACCCTTTTGGTTGTGGGTGTGTCCGATCCACACATTAATTATTTTTGCTGTCTTTAATTTTCAAACTCAACTACAACACCATTGCACCAATCACGCTAACATACACTTGCAACATTGGCTTTATATGCATGTCTTCTTGGCTTACCCTCTTCTTCACATCCAAGTTATAAGTACTATATATAGATAGATAGAGAGAAAGAAAGAAATATGTCAGAGAAAGAAAGAGAAGGTCAAGGTTTTTTTTTTTTAGAAAATAACTTACGCACTGATAAGATATCAACTTAAAGTGTGTACTTATAAATCTATATCAACTTACGTACAGTTTCAGGGGAGGTACGTAACCGTAATCCACATCGGCTAAATATTCTCTATGATATCCGTATGTCATATGATCAACCTTCCATTTGCATGCATGTCAGCTTCTCTATATAATATACATACATACATACAGCTGAGATCACCCTTTTTTTTTTAATTGATGACCACTCATGGATTTCTTTCACTTTTTAGAGCATATTAAACCTAATAGTTTCCCGAATCAGACATGTCCATATATATCCTATTTATTACTGTATTATATATAGTATTCATTGTTTCACCAAAAGTTATTGTTTTTTATTTTTGGTAAGAACCGGTATCCCTAACCGATAGTTAGGGATTATTTCTTCTCAAGTGAGTTATTAATAAAATCTTTTCTTACACACTAGACTTTGTTGGTACTAAAAGTTACTGTTTGAGTCTGACAAAATTTTTCTATATCAGGTTCTGGCAGCTTCAGCAGAGCATAATTCCCTGACCTTCCTTGTTTGTATCTCCTACTCTGTAGCTCTCTGTCCCTCACAAATAGAAACCATAAGTGACCATGAACTCTATTATTCTTCACCCAAATAATGTTAAGCCTCAAGATACTGACAGTGAACCAAACAGTATCCCTAGAATTCTGCCTAGTAACTTGGAAGAATTTGAGGCCACATTTGAGGTGGAAGCTATAAAATCATCAACAGAAAGTGGTAGGATTGGTGAAGCAGAAGGGGAAGAAGGAGGTGGGATTTTCTTGACGTGGGAGAATCTGTGGGTCACTGTTTCAAATGGGAAGAATGGTAGGAAACCAATTCTTCAGGGCCTAACTGGTTATGCCAAACCCAGACAGCTCTTGGCTATCATGGGTCCTTCTGGTTGTGGCAAATCCACTCTTCTTGATGCCTTGGCAGGTACAAACTTATTCTATGAAATAGAATAAGTCCTCAAATTGTACTTATCAAGTGTAATATGACAGTTTAAGACTTAAAGGATACACGTGTGTGAGTGTGTGGTTTGTTTGATTTCTTGCCTATGATGACCTTCAAAACCCCACATTCTTTTTTCATGTGTAAAATCTGATTTTGAACTGTGAAGTGTAATTAGTAAAGTGGTTGTTCTCCCTGGTTNGAAGGTGTGTAATTAGTAAAGTGGTTGTTCTCCCTGTTTTTTTTTTTGTTAAATGTTCTCCCTGGTTTTGAATATTGTTTTTTGGTAGGAAAATTTGAACATAGCTAAATAGGACGTGATTTTTCAGTGTTTAAGTAGTAATCTATCTATGCAATTTTGAGAAATTCAAAGGGAAAGTAAGAAAACTTATATGACTTGGTTGATTTAGTGGGTAGTTTTCAATATCAGAAACACTAAAAGCTTGAAATTTTGGAATGAAATTGCAGGAAGATTGGCTTCCAATTCAAAGCAGACAGGGAAAATTCTTATAAATGGCCACAGAAGAGCACTGGCTCATGGAACATCAGTTAAGAGAATCACTCTCATTTACCAAACAAAAACAAAAATAGTAAGAGAAAACGTTAAATATTATCAGTTCTAATCCTCACTGTGTGTGAAACAGGCATATGTGACAGAAGATGATTCTATACTGAGAACTTTGACTGTTGGAGAAGCAGTGTACTATTCAGCCTTGCTCCAATTGCCAGACACAATGTCCAAATCAGAGAAGAAGGAGAGAGCAGAGTTCACAATCAGGGAAATGGGTCTTCAAGATGTCATTAACACAAGAATTGGAGGGTGTGGATCTAAAGGAATTAGTAGTGGGCAAAAGAGAAGAGTTAGCCTTTGCATTGAGATCTTAACACACCCAAGGCTTCTCTTCCTAGATGAACCCACTAGTGGGCTTGATAGTGCTGCTTCTTATTATGTCATGAGCAGAATTTCTAGCTTGAATCAAAAGGATGGTATTGAAAGGACTATAATAGCATCAATCCATCAACCTAGTAATGAAATCTTTCATCTCTTCCACAACCTTTGTCTTCTGTCTTCTGGAGAAACAGTCTACTTTGGCCCTGTCTCTGCTGTAAAGAAGGTTAAAAAATGCAAAGTTTTGTTTAGTGCCTAATCTAGGTGTTAATTTGAAGGTGAAATGAAAACCAGTGACTTATAATATTTAATGCAGTTTTTTGCTTCAAATGGCTTTCCCTGCCCAACTCTCCAGAATCCTTCTGATCATTTTGTGAAAACCATAAACAAGGATTTTGAACAGGTATGTAAAACTTTCATGATTCTTGCTGCATAACTTTCCTCTACAATGGTCGGAATCTTAAGCTTTTTAGCTCTGAAGTATTATTGTTTTTGTTCACTTTTTTTTTTTTTTTTTTTNTTTTTTTTTTTTTTTTTTTTTTTTATCTTCATCAGGACCCTGAGATGGGATTAGCCGTGGGACAAACTACAGAGGAAGCCATTCATATCCTTGTAAAATCGTATGAATCATCTGAAATCAGCCACCAAGTTCAAAAGGAAGTGGTTGAAATAAGAACGAGGGTAAGACTAAGAGCTACGATATGAAATAGACATTAGAAAGATAAGCATCAAGCAAGCTATCTTTCTTGGGGAAAGAAATGGAATCAATGGAATTTTACATTTTCTGAAGAAAGAAATATAATCTTTATATATTGTGCATATTCTTTGACAAATGAAAGATTTTGTGATCAGGGGTCACTGAAAGTATGTTAAAAAAAAAACAAATTAATGCAGGAGTTTCAAGCAACGGAGAAGAAGAACCATGCTGGTTTCTTCACCCAGTGCCTCATTCTTACAAGAAGATCCTTTGTGAATATGTATCGTGAAGTAGGCTATTACTGGTTACGTTTGATAATCAATAGTGGATTGGCCTTGAGTCTTGGTACCATCTTCCATGACGTTGGCTTAAGTAGTGGATCAATTCAGGTAACAAAGAGAGAAAATATGAATATGATGGCTTCTTGCGCACTAATTCATTTGAACATAAAAGAAATCAGTTTATTTATAATCCCAAGTAAAACTAATTTTAAAGTCTAGTTTAATTTTGATCTGATGGTTTCAGGCCAGATGTTCACTGCTTGTTTTTGCTGTTACTTTCCTGAGCTTTGTGACTATTGGTGGATACCCTTCGTTTGCAGAGGAGATGAAGGTAAGGTCGTAATTCCAAATAATAATAACATTATTACATGATAAAGTCATAAAACAATTCATGAATATTTCTTCTCATATTGCAATTCAGTCCCTATGAAAGATTTTTTACTACCAATTCAGTTCCTCACAAACAAAACTCCTTTCAGTATTACCCTTAGACCCAAATTTCTTTCAATTTGAATGACTAAATCAACATAATATCACTTTCATACTCAAATTTCTATATAAGTAAACAAATCTTAAGTTAATATTCTCTTAATTGAACTGTCAAATTATAAATAAAATTTGGGTAAAAGGGTGACATTGGAAGGAATGTCATCTAAGGTACTAATTTGACGGTAACTATCTTTGAAGGACTAATTAAATTTCAAGTCATCCTATCTATTGAGGACTAAAATATAGTTTTTCTCTATTTTTTATTTCCATAATCTAATACCATCTTTGAACTAGGTGTTTGAAAGAGAAAGACTTAATGGGCACTATGGTGTCACTGCATTTATCATTGGAAACACACTATCTGCTGTTCCATTCTTGCTTCTGTCCTCACTGATCCCAGGAGCACTTGCTTTTTACCTGGCTGGCCTTCACCAAGGACTTGAACACTTCATCTATTTAATTTCTGTGCTCTTTGTTTCTGTTTTCCTTGTTGAGAGCCTCATGATTATTGTTGCAAGTCTGGTTCCCAACTTCTTGATGGGCATAATCTGTGGTTCTGGAATTCTGGGAGTGATGATGTTAGATGGTGGATTCTACAGATTGCCAAGTGATATACCCAAACTCTTCTGGAGATACCCTTTGTACTACATTTCCTTCCTAAAGTATGCATACCAAGGATTGTTCAAGAATGAGTTTAAAGCTTTAACATTTACTAGTGATCAAGTGGGAGAGCCTAAGACAATCAGTGGAGATGAAATACTAAGAAATTTGTGGCAAGTGGAAATGGGTTATTCAAAGTGGGTGGATCTTGCTATCTTGATGGGAATGGTGGTTCTGTATAGAATCCTTTTTTTGGTTATCATCAAGAGTATTGAGAAGCTGAAGCCTATGGTTGCAGCTATTAATTGTCCCCAAGCAAATTGTAAGTTCACTAAAGTGGCTAGAAACGGTGAGATTGATTGATTTGCTTGGCTTGTTAACTTGTACTGTTGCAAGAAGGAGTTTAAAGAATTTTCAAGATAATGATGGAAGTATGTGAACTTTACTTATACATGATGAGAAATGTATATATATTTCCTTCTGGTGTACTGGCAAAGAAATTATTTCAAGTCAGAGTGTGAAGTTATTTTCAGAATGTTTGTTCCAGTGATATATGAGTTTTTGAAATGATGAAATAATAGCATATGCTTGATTAGATTAAAGTGATCTCTTCGCAATATGAGAATTAAAAAAAAAAGTGTTTTTTTTTAAGATCCAAAACTGCAACAGGTGCTGTTAAATAAGTTCTCATATCTTCTTTAAACTTACAAATAATTCTTTAGATAAATTGAATTTTTCCTTTTCCAAAAGTTCTTATAGTGACGAAAATACCCTAAAACTACCTAGTATTTTTTGTAAAATCTGTGACGAAAATCACACACGTCACTTGACAAAATCATGAGCTGGTGCTGGAGGACACTGGATTGGCCAGTTGGCCTCAATAGCTTCTGCACTAATTCATTTCTTACCAAACATGATATAAGTTGAATAAAATCCTTGTAAAAAATGGAATAAAAAGAATCCTAAGATACAATTTAAAGAAGCAAAAAAGTAAAAAAAAAAAAAATACTCTTGATATCCTTAAAGTATGCAGTTATTTTTGGTACTCTTAAAGTTTTTTCTTAGTCAATTATACTCTAAAAGTACGAAGTCAATTTCAATTATATTTTAAAATTTTTTTAAATCATTTATATCACCAATCTTNAAAAAAAAAAAAAAAAAAAAAAAAAAAAAAAAAAAAAAAAAAAAAAAAAAAAGAAGTTAAGGAGTCGATTGAGGGAAATTGTAGAAGCAAAGGGATAAAAACCGCGAAGGAAGGTCAGAAAGGGGACCTCCCTACTTCAGGTGACGGCGTTTCTCTGTCACGGCGGAGACATGGAAAACGACGACGTCGACATGCAGGGCGCAGAGACTAGCGAAGTGGTAATGGTTTCCTCTCTTTTGCTTTTGTATTTTGGGATCTTTTTGCTCATTTCCTTCACCAAAACTTTTGTTTCATTTGTCTTGTTAAATCGATCTTAAACCCTAACTGGTTCAATCGTCAATGTAAATGAAACTCATGCAGGAACTAGATGACATGAAGAAGCGTTTGAAGGAAATGGAAGACGAAGCTGCTGCTTTGCGAGAGATGCAAGCCAAGGTGGAGAAGGAAATGGGCTCTATGCAAGGTGTGTCTTTTCTTTCCTTTCTTCTGTGGGAAGTTTCAATAAATTTGGAGTTTCTTGGTTTACTGTTTTCTTTTTCTTGTGAGATAATGTGTTTCATATGCGTTGAAGTCGGGGTTATTCCTGGTTTCTTCATTCCGCATTAATGGTATAAGCCCTAACTCCGCCTTTTCTTCTGCTTGAATGTAATTATTTTTCCAAACTATTTTTTCACTGATGAACTAGCTGTTGCCTATTGGTAAATGATGATACATTACACAGTACACATTATGCAAATTACAAACTTAATAGGTTAAAAATTAGGAGTTGTAATTAGCGTTTAGGAAGTATACTCTTACCTGGTTCTGAGTTATAAGAAATTTCATAGCATTCCCTTGAGCTGTACAAGTTTTCAACTCAACTCAATCTGATTTTAACTTCTGGCGAATAACCTTTTTTTTGGACTTGTGTGTGCAACCTCCCCCCCTCCCACACACACCCTTTTTCTCTGTTTTTTTTTCCTTTTTCCTTTCTGATTCTTCTTCCATTCTACATGGATGTGCCGTAAACTTTGACAAATGTCATCCGATGATAAAAAGATGATAATAACTTTGTGTTGGTTAATTTGTGATTTTCATTTAACCCCCAATGTATTCTTGTAATCCGCTCTCCCTTATTGATTCTTATCTCCTAATAGATCCTGCTACTGCTGCTGCAAGTCAGGCCAATAGAGAGGAAATAGATGCTCGATCAGTCTTTGTAGGCAATGTGAGCTCTCTTCCCCCTGTTTACATGATATGTACCTATTCTACCGTGTTAGTTTTATTCTCATCACTGATGAAGTGGGATGAGGATATCAATAAGTTAAAATACCATCCCTCTGGTCAGAAGTAATTGATTCAATTATATCTAAATGTGTATTTGTGTATAACCTGCTTCTGGAAACAAATTGGTGGGGAATTTATTATTCCTGGAGTATATTCTTTCATTTTTGTGTTTAAAGTTCTTTGGAATTATTTTGAGTCTAATCTCCCATCTCTTGAGGTTCTCCATGCTGCTTATTTGAAGCATTGGCTTTAAGTAACAAAGCTTAGAATAACTTGGTGTTTTTTAATTCATGGCATGCAGGTTTTTGCATAAGTAAGTATTGAATTGGTACTGAAAGAGTATGATAGACATGTTCTTTTTCACCCTTTCTTTGATCATATGTTCCCAATAGTATGTTGCATACTTGCATGCTCCCGAAATTTGTGGTCTGATGACTTATTTTAAGAGTGTGACATGTGTTTTGCTTGCAAATTTTTGGATGCTTTTGTGAGGTTTTCCTTTTGGTTCTGTATGTTGGTCGTGATGGTAAGTACTTCCGTTGTTTCTGAGTTTTGCTTCAGAAGAAGTTGTTATTAATTATTATTATTTATAAAGCCTTCTCTTCTTTGATTTGTGGAATTGAAACAACACAATCCAAAGCTAACTAAAATTTGGTAGATTATAAAAAGACCAACTAAGAGGTGGATGAGGATAGAGGGGGTAGAAAAGAGACAGAAATACGGTTGCTTGTATGATTAGTTTGATAAGGGAAGACTTCAAACCATTTGTTGACTAGTGTTTCTGTCGAAATAAAAAACAGAAAATCTGCTAGTTTTTCGCCATGAGGAGATTTCCTTATTACTTTAATAACTCAATGACCAGATGACAACTCTCAGGACCCTACATCAGGACGGCAGGATAGCACACTATTGTAAAACGCAGTATTGATGAATGGTGAACCCTATTTATTAATTGATTGTTGTAGTTGAATTTGATGTGAGGTAAAGCAACAAACTCTCCATCAAGCCAAGTCAATGGTCGGGAGCTTATAATCTTATATTGCTCAATGGGTGGTCATTCCAGGTTATAGAATTCCATGAGCCATCTTTCATTTCCTGCAGTTTAAATCCTATCCGTCTCCAGCTTTAAGCAGGCAGGCTGCTTCTTGTAGTATCTAAGCTAGTTTGTCAAAGTTTTCCATGCCTGCTAGTGGTGGAATTTCGTTGCCTTCCAACCTATGACTGAATTATTAATGCATTGGGCTTCACAAAACTCCTTACTGGAAATTTCTGAATTTTTGAAATACTAGTATGTAACTTTTACAAGAGTGAGTATTTTCTTCATTTGGCACTGAATGTGCTCCTCAAATTTGATTTTTTTTTTTTCTGTTTCTCCGCTGTGGCATCTTTCTTTGACAAAATGTTTAACTACAATCGCAGGTCACACTTCAATCTACAAGTTTTCTGGTTTAGTAATGCTGCAGTTGAAAGTGTATGGTAATATAGCTGGAGGAGAAAAAATTGTATTAAAATGTACAGGACTGATGAAAATAGTGGAAAAAAATATACAACAAAAAGAAAAATTAGAGGGATATAAGAGAGAATAAGAATTTGAAGAATTAGTTGTTTGAGAGAAGTAAAATTCTTGGATCTGTGAAGATACATATTTTAATATGAAGAGGAGAGTATTACAAAGAATGAACTAACAAAATATTTTCTCTATTTTATGGATGAAAAAGAGAAATCTCTGGGAAAAGAATTTTCAGTAAGTATATTTTCCAAATTTTTGTGGTGGGATGGACAGAGGAATTAGATTGAAGATCATGAACCTGGACTCGTACTGTTGAGAAGAAACAGTCTTCAGAGGTAAAGGTCCATCTATGGGCATCTTTCTCCTGCAGATCCAGGGGACACTTTTTTTTGTCTATGCAGATGTTCTTTCCTTATGGTGAGGGGTCTTTGACATTGCTTTTTCCTCTCCTTGGATTAGAGGGAATTTCCATGTTTTTTCTTTAGTTCTTGTTTTCTAGTCTTGTTTCATATTATCATCTTATTCAGCAAAATAAATAAATAAATAAATAAAAATAAAAATGAAGAGGACTAATCATGCATGACATTGATCATAAAATCATAGCTATTTGTTTGAAGTTCCAAGATAGCTTTCCGGGGTCTTCTAAAAGCCAACTTGTCCATTTCCAGAATTTTCCATTATCCTAATCCTCTCTCTGTCCCTATTTTTGTTTACCCTTCCTTAAACTACCTCTAGAAACTCTCACCAAATGCCAACTTGTGCCACATCCCCCTAGCCTCTTCTCTAAACTGCTTCCAGCAATTACCTGCTGCCTATTCCATATTTCCTAATTATGGGCCCATCATTAAGTGAACCTACTAAATTGATGAATGATACTGCAATCTGGTGTAATGAACTCTTACACTTTTGTTTGAAAACATCTGCCTTGATCCTCACCCGAAATTGTTGCCCTTTTTGTTTTGGTTATGAACTTTAAAGTTTGGAACTTGTGAGAGGGGTTTAGCTGTTACTGCCAATGAAGATTAATATTCTTCATCAGTTTGTCTTAGCGATTGGTTCATGACTGTCAGTACAAAATTGTCTGTTACGTTGTGAACTCTCCCATTCATTCGGTGGATATCTATTATTTGATGACAATGGACCAAATATGGGGATATATGATTGTACTAGAAAACCATAAAAGGCTTGTTAACATTTTCAACCTCAAGGTTGGTGTTAATGATTACTTAAAATTTCTGACTGCCGTCTGATTGATATTGGGGCTAAATTTATTTTCTTGTCATTATATGGTCTCTTGAAATTCTGTACAGGTTGACTATTCATGTACTCCTGAAGAAGTGCAGCAGCATTTCCAATCATGTGGAACAGTAAACAGAGTCACCATTCGCACTGATAAGTTTGGCCAACCCAAGGGTTATGCTTATGTGGAGTTTCTTGAAACCGAGGCTATTCAAGAGGCCCTTTCACTGAATGAATCTGAACTACATGGGCGCCAATTGAAGGTTAACAGAAGAGTTTCCTTTTTCTTTCGTTCCCTTCTTTTCTATTTAATTTTTATTATTAACAGATTGCTTCCCTTTTTTTATCTACCCCATATAATTTTAATATTTCAGGTAACGGCCAAGAGGACCAACATACCTGGGATGAAGCAGTATCGTCCCCGCCGGTCCAATCCTTATATGGGGTTTCGAGGCCGAACCCCTTTTCCACCTCCATTTGCCTATTCTCCATATGGTTACGGGTATTTTTCATGTTTAGTTTTAACCTTTCCTATATGTTTCCTTCATGCTGCAACTGTAGGCTAATACACTTTTCCATTAATTGCAGTAAGGTCCCAAGGTTCAGAATGCCAATGCGTTACAGCCCCTATTATTGAATATCCATTTCTGCTGAGACAGATCTATTTGTTTGATGAACGGACTTAGTGGCATCCTTTCTCCCTCACGTTATGTAGCCTTATGGGTGATGTTTTTTGGTCATAAGGTATGAGGGGTTCGCTGACCACCTATACTCTGGTTGGTCTACGAGGACTAAGCGTTAACATACCAGTGAACCTTGTAAAATTGTGGTGTTTGCACTTTTGCTTTACTATTGTTTTTGTCTCGGATGAAGTTCTTTTAATCTTTGTAAAAGATATCCTTCGTAAGTGTAGTTATATATGGGCTTTTAGTAGTCTATTTTTCTCTTTGTACAATTGTTCCGATGGCTTGATGCTATAAGCTACCTACGTCATGAGTCATGTCTTGGATCTTGGGTAGCTTATAATATAAAATCCGGATTAGTTAAACAATTTTATATATCCTAAATTCGTCCCAGTAACAATCTACCATGTCTTAAAATAAATTTTCTTCAGTCCATGAGCATGTACATCTAATATTAGAATATGATACTTGTAGGGATGAGTAAATTGACTAATTCTGCATAAGATGAATATTATAGAGGCTTCATCACGGAGCTAAATGGAATATTCCTGGATTCTGTGAAGGACTTTTTACAAGGTCATTGGTGATATGCGTCACATTACGAATTCACTCCAAATTGCCAATGTGACTCCTTTTTTGTTTTGGCCGGAAAATTTGACTCCTTTTTTTCGTAAGAAAAAAAAATTTAGGTGAGGGGATGACTTTTCAATCTAGGGTCAAGGTAGGCCTCTGGGCTCAAAAAGCACTTACAGAGGTACTTATAGATGACTTATCAAATGAGGTATCACCAAAAATCGAACTCAAGCCATGCAATTGGCGAAGAGTGACTAAGTGAGTCAAACCTCATTGGCGAAAATTTGACTCCTTAAGACGCAAACAAACTAGTGAGATATCGTTTGAACTTTGAAGTGTTGTTTATTAATTTTTTTTTTTTGGCTTGATAAGTGTTGTTTATTACTTTATTAGTCGTTAGATTGATATATTAGAGAACTTAATTATTGGACAATTTCTATATATTTTAAAGCTTAAATAACTTTTCAAAAAAAAAATATTAAGTTTAAACAACTTTTCACTAAAATAGTTTTTTCACATTTTTTGCTATATATATATATATTAATTTTTCAAATATAAAAGTTCATATATTTTAATTTTTGCAATTAATTTTATACTTATAAATTATTATAAATATATTATTTTAATGAAAAAAATTTTTCTACATAATAAAATTTAAATAATTACTAATTTTAAGATTTAAAACTAACGACATGCAAAACCAGTTTTATATATCTAATACACATTTTTCTTTTGAACAGAGTATAATACACATCTCACATGTTTATGCTTTATACAATGTACCTTTTTCAGATTGGGACAAAAACATCAACAACAAAAACGGTAGGTTGACATCGTTCTCAATTCTCATATTGTGTCATGTGCTATCAAAGATAAATTCTGAAACAGATATTTTTTTCTCTCCTTTGAAGCCTTGCCTTTCATTCTCATCCCGAGATGGCTCTCGCGTCTTCTTCTCTTGTCACTTCCAAAACCGTCCGTCACTCTCATCCATCTTCACCCATTTCTACACCGTGGCGCCACCGTCACCACCACCCCCTCCTCTTTCCCTCCGCCGCCACCACCACCCGCCGCCGATCCATTGTGGTTGCCAATTCCGCCGATTCTTCCAAGCCAACCGTCCCCGCCACCGCCACTCCGACTCCGATTTCAACCCGATGGACGCTTGATAGTTGGAAGACCAAGAAGGCCTTGCAACTTCCAGAGTACCCAGATCAGAATGAGCTCGATAAGGTCCTCCAAACCCTCGAGTCTTTCCCTCCGATCGTGTTCGCCGGAGAGGCCAGAGGGCTTGAAGAGAAATTGGGTCAGGCCGCCATGGGCAACGCTTTTCTGCTTCAGGGTGGGGATTGCGCTGAGAGCTTTAAGGAATTCAATGCCAATTACATCCGTGATACGTTCCGTGTTATTCTTCAAATGGGTGTCGTTTTGATGTTAGGTGGCCAAATGCCTGTTATAAAGGTTCGATTATTCTCCCTCCTTGTCTTTTATTGTCTGTCTTTCTTTCTTGCAGTATTTTTTATTTGGAGCTGTTCTAAATTCTAAGCATGTAGGGATTGGGAATTTCTTTAGAATTATTAGAAACTTAGATTGCTGGTAAGATGAGTAGGGAAGGCTGGAGAAAAAGGTCGGTGTTGTGGGTCTTTTGAAACTTGGGATTGTTTGTCTATAAGAATAAAGAAATTAGTGAGGAGGCTATCTGTAAGTACTTGGGACAATCTTCTGAGGTGCAAGCTACCCAATAGCTGACATCCCGAGGGCTCCACTATGTGACAGTTCACTTGGTCTTAAATTAGGGTCATGAATCTCTAATTTAAGACCAAGAGAATCAAAATCCAAAAGCTAGTTATTGAGGTGGGAGAGCTTAAGGTCTTAAATTACACTCATCAATCTCTTCAATATGGAATTGGTTATACTATTGCTGTTACTTGTTGATGACATATGCAATTATTGAAGCTGAGATAAGATAAATGCAAGATTTTCTGTTACAAATGGGATATTTATATTTCCACTTGAAAGTAATCAGAACCCTTAGTGAGTGAGATTGACAAACTTCAATTGTTGGGTATGCCTACTTAGGTGGGAAGAATGGCTGGTCAGTTTGCTAAGCCAAGATCAGACTCATTTGAGGAGAAAAACGGAGTGAAACTGCCAAGTTACAGGGGTGACAATGTGAATGGCGATGCATTTGATGCAGAATCAAGAATTCCAGATCCTCAGAGGTTGATTAGAGCCTATACTCAATCAGTGGCTACTTTGAACCTTCTTCGAGCATTTGCCACAGGAGGGTATGCTGCCATGCAGAGGGTCAACCAATGGAATCTAGATTTCATGGAGCACAGCGAACAGGGTGATAAGTATGCTATCTTAACATATTTCTCAATTGTTTTTGAGATTTTCTCTTATTTGGATTATTCAACTTTTCTTTGTCATTCAAAAATAGTATAGGCAGGTTTATTATTATTATTTTATGTATTTTTTTTATATAGAATAGTTTTAAGTGAATTGGGTCCCTAGGTTCACCAACGCTAAAGTATATCTCCAGGCTCAATGAGCACTTTTAGAAGTACTAAGATCACCTATCTACGAGGTCCTCATATCGATAGTGGGACTTGAACCCTCAAACTTGTGAATTATGAGCCAACTCTTATCATTATCATCACCATCATCATTATTTGACTATAAAAATATACGGACAAGAGTTAGTGAGAAGAGGAAAAGGAAATTGGGAAGATTGCTTGACTCCCTGTTTCTGCTTCAGTATAGATATTCAGAAAGGAGTAGAGCAGATAACGAAATGAACTCAAAATAAAGATTTTTCTTTGTTTGGCTGCTCAGAGTCAGGAAAATAGAGTGAATGTAGTCATACTGTTATTGGAAATTATTCTCCTAGGCCTACACATCTATTACTCTCTAAACTTTGAGTGATGGAGAAGTATGTTTTGGGTTGAGTATAATATTTACACTTTCACGTGGAAAGATTTCAGAATTAGTATTGGTAAAAATTTATTCTAGTGAGACCCCGTACAGCTGAAGTTAGCCAATCTAGTCCAACCACTTGTTCTGTATCAGCGCTTATTGTTGTTTTAATTGAAAGATAAAGACATCAATTTGACAGATAATTGGGTGTTTTTTAATTTTCACATTCTTTCTGCTCGAAGGTTTCAGCTTTTCTTACATTTATTCTTTTTGCACTGTCCCAACAGGTACCGCGAATTGGCTCACCGAGTGGATGAGGCCCTTGGCTTCATGACTGCTGCTGGACTCACATCTGAGCATCCAATCATGACGACAACAGACTTTTGGACTTCTCATGAGTGCTTGCATCTCCCTTATGAACAAGCACTTACTAGGGAGGATTCTACTTCTGGCCTTTATTATGATTGCTCAGCTCACATGATATGGGTTGGTGAACGTACTCGTCAACTTGATGGTGCTCATGTTGAATTCCTGAGAGGAGTTTCTAATCCACTTGGCATCAAGGTGAATTTATCTTGTTCATTGATCTTTTTTAACTCTTGACCATTGTTTTTCCGCATTGGGCTACCTACAGTACATTACATTTTATATCTTAGTTGCATTGCATAATAAACAGTTCATATAATTACTCATGCAAGTTACATTGTCGAGCCAATTATATCTGAAGGGTCCTATTGTGGTCTGTTATAAGCTAAAAGTAGACAGCAACTAAACGACTACTTGATTCTCAGGTGAGCGATAAGATGGATCCTAATGAACTTGTTAAGCTGATTGATATATTGAATCCAAAGAACAAACCTGGAAGAATTACAGTGATCGTTAGAATGGGAGCTGAGAATATGAGAGTGAAGCTGCCTCATCTAATTAGGGCAGTCCGGAGAGCAGGTCAAATTGTCACTTGGGTTAGTGATCCCATGCATGGAAACACCATCAAAGCTCCATCTGGACTGAAAACTCGCTCCTTCGATGCCATAAGGGTAATCTTAATCTGTCTTCTCATATACTCGGTTCCATCTTCCAGTTTTATATATGCTTGTTATGATTGTAGTTCATTCAACATTCAAGCTACCTTGTTTAAGAAACACTTCACACATACACCCCTGCACAAACAATGTAAAAACAAAAAAATCTTTAAATGGCGTTGTTTTTCTTTGTAGGTCTTTTTTCCTGTACGTTCTGTCACAACGTACTGACAACAAATTTTTGTGATTGTGATTGTTGACAGGCTGAGTTGAGAGCATTCTTTGATGTGCATGAGCAAGAAGGAAGCTACCCAGGAGGAGTCCATTTAGAAATGACAGGGCAGAATGTGACAGAATGCGTGGGAGGCTCGCGTACTATTACCTACGATGACTTGAGCTCACGCTACCACACTCACTGTGATCCAAGGCTCAACGCTTCTCAATCTCTTGAACTTGCATTCAACATTGCAGAGAGACTACGCAAGAGAAGGCTCAACTCAATGCGTTCTCTGTCCTCACAGATCATCTAGAGTACGCAGGGGGCTCTATTATTATGTTCTTAAACGTGACCTGCTGAATCGAGTATCTAAGAACTTTAAGTAATGCAAATATTTGGTATGTGTTATAAGAATGTAAAACAGTCCAAAAAATTCCTCGCAGAATTTTGTTCTAAAGTTGCAGTTGTAGTATTATTATCTATTATGTATATCTCCGTTGGTTTGATCTGCTATGAAGAGGTATCTAGTGACATTTGTGTTGTGTGCAAATTCTGAAACCAACATTTCTTTTTTTGTAATTAATTATTGTTAACTGTGGGTTACATGTGGTCAAAATCACGGGAGAGACACTGCTTGTAAGTTGTAACCGACGAAAATAATAGTATATTCAATATTGTGTTTTCCAATTTTCTGATTGTCACTGTAACTACCATATAAGCTTGTTACGGAACAATAACGTACGTTGGGGATGGTTACGCAATTCAAATCATATTTTAGTGATTGAAATCGAGAGAATAAGACATGGCACGTGGGCTCCAGTTCAGTAATGGCAATGGATTAAGATGTGAATCGAGCCTGCCTTTTTTCTCCATTCTGTGGATTTCATTTTCATTACCACTGGGAAACTCGAATTACTAAAGCCGAAGAAGAAGCCCAGTGGTGAAGCTTATCTCGAGCATGATTGCAGAGAATGGGGACCCACCAAAGCCACCCAAGCAATGATAACCAAAGAAGAAAGCCTTTTAGACAGAGATATTCACAATAATGCCATTTTTTGGTCTCCCGCGCTCCCAGCAGGATTCCTTTATTCTCTCTTATCGTAAAATAAAATCCCCCAATCTACAAACAAACAAATTGCCTCTGCACCATTCTCCAATTCCAATACTCGTATCTCATATATATTTCTTTTGTAATAAACGCACCCCTATTTTCCATTCATATATTTCGAAGAATTCTCATTTATAACTTACATTAAAACACAAACAAAACAAATAACTAAATCAAAACAAGCTTGTTTTCCCCATAATTCATATTAGTTACATTCCTCCTTTTTATTATTCCTCGTTTTCCATATTTTAAACATTTTCCCCTACTCTTTAAGAAACAGAATTTACACGTCACACTAAACGACACAAGCAACTAGAAAGGCTTTACTTTACTTTCTATCTTGCAATTTTTGAAATTTGTCACCCCTCCTCCCGTTACTACGATCCGTCATCCATATCTACAACCCATACACCAGATCCACTCACACCAGCGTCTTGCACACCGAGGTCCGTGGGTCCCACATCGCCGGCAAAAGGTACTTCCTCCCGTTGGCGCCGTTCGCATTGTAGCTGGCACCGGTGGTCTTATCCACCAATACCCGACCCGGATAACCCGGGTATGACCCGCTCCCGAACACACCCGTACAAGCCGATACAGCTTCAAGCGGAGCCGTGGCTGGGCCTTGGAAGTAGCCATTGTTGAAGGGGTTGGTGACGGTTCCGGCCAACAGAGTCGCCAGATTAATGATGATGCCGTCAACTCCGACGTCGCCGTTCGGAGCCACCAACGGCGGCGTCTGTGGCCCGTAAATGGGCTGGTGAAAAGGCCAGGCGCATTGACCCGGACACTGAGTCTCGGAGTTGCCGACCCAGATGTAAGCAGTGCGGGGCTTCCCGTTGACGGGTCGGGTTGAGCCGTGGGTCCCACACCGGCTGGAGCAGAAGCCGTCAACGGCGACGTCCTTAGCGGTGAGAATGACGTTAATGGATTGGAGGTGGTTGAACTTGGAACCGAGAGCGAGAAGGTGTCTGGCGCGAAGGAACTTGCCGAAGGAATAGTTTTCGTAGAGGAGTTGGTTGCCGACGACAAGGGAAGAGGAGCCACCCTTGTAGTTGTCGGTGGTTTTCCACCAGGAGGCGGCAGAGGGAAGTGGGGCCCGAGCAAAGCCCAAGGAATTGACAAAGTCGACGATTATGGAGCGTTGGATGGGAGTGAAGGAACCGTACCAGATGAGATTAACGGTGATTTTGCCTTTGAGGAGCTCACCGTTGTGGTAGTTGAGGACGAGAGGTTGTTGGTGTACCAGAGCCCCGAGTGTGGGGTGGAACAGAAGAACAACCAATAGAGCAGAAGAGAGTATGGCAAGGTTGTAATTAAAACCCATGGGTATAAGGGATTAAGGAATTAAGAAGAGGAGTGAATTGGGAAAGAAGGGAGAGGGGAGTGAGTGTATTTTATATGGGAGGGAAGGGATGACAGCTGTAGAAGCAGAGGTGTCAACATCAGATGAGTCCACGTAGGATATCGTGATTGGGAAGAGATATGCATCTGTGAGGTCTAAGGTGAGCGCGACATTAGAGTAAGAGGGGGTCCGGATGGATATTGTTTAGAATCCCTAGAATTGAAGCCAAATTGAAATTGGCATGGGATTCAGCGGAATAGTTCCGGAAATCCATGGGGAAAGGAGGACCGTGTGATTGAAACGGAATGATATAATTGGAGTGGGTGAGTGAATCATGACGTGGGACGCCGAGGGAATTTGAGTGCTTTCAAATATATTGAATTTAAAAAAAAGGAGTCATGATGATAGGGGTGGATGGAACAAGAACTTACAAATTACAATAGTAGCAGGTTTCGTAGGGTAGGAGTAGGAGTAGGAGCTAGGAACTAGGAAGGGCAGTGCCTCGGAAGCTATGCCTTTTCAATGTCAAAAAACTATATTTAATAAATAATTAATTGAAAATGATCGTAAATTTTTGAGAAAACGAATAAATAAATGGTGGCGAATAGGATAGGCAGCAGTCACCACCAAAAGACATGGTTGGGTGGTCCATGGCTGAAGAATAAGAATTTGAAAAATGCATTGTTTGGTTTTGCCTTGCCTGTTATCGCTTTCCTCAACTTTTGATTAATTTTGGGTTCAAATAATTATTCCTCAGGGAGTATATTGGGACGGTGCCGACTCCCTCACTCATGTACTCACCACAACCACCACACATATTGCAGTTCCATGCACCAAAAACCACGTTGGATTGTGTGATTATTGTTTTCTCTGCCACATTGCAACTTTCATTACACGGTTACCCATCGCATTTCACTATTTTCTTTTTCTTTTTTGGCCTGACATCGCATTTCACCATCTTAATTAATGTCTCCAACGTTATCCTCTTCTTTCAATTAAACAACAACAATTACCATATAACGCTATTACGAGTTATAATTGTTTATTAATGCAATAGACTCCTTTGGATG
>QANZ01026039.1:7207-22796 GCA_003254925.1 Chamaecrista fasciculata | reverse complement strand
ATTTACCGTGTTTTCCGCTGCGCCCACCCTATGATTTCCCAACAGCTTCTACTAATGAATATTTGTGCAAGGAGTTTTCTAAGTTTTTGACAGAATTTGAAAAGAGCATAATGAAGAAGATGAACTTATTTCTTGAACTTCAACTGAAACAATATAAAGAAGGAACCTTCATCTCACAAACCAAGGAACTCATCAAGCACCTTGAACTGGACAAGGCTAAGGAAGCCTCTACACTTGTGTTCCTCCATCAAAATCAGGATGAAAAAGATATCTTGCAGGAACAGTGAAGTATGGGTTACAGTATCCTAAGGAAGCCAACGGTGACTTGGCTGGATACTCTGATAATGACTTTGTAGGATGATGTTGTATTGCACAAATTCACTGGATTATCCAAAACCTCAGAGATTATGGACTAAATTTTGACAAGGACAAAGCTTATCAAGATTAGACATCACTTCCTGAAAGATCATGTTCTCAAAGGAGATATAAAACTGGAGTTCATACCCACAAAGGAACAATTTGCTGACATCTTCATAAAGCCACTTCCTAGTGAAGGATATTGTAAAATAAAAAGAAAGCTAGGAATGTTTGAGAAGCCATAACATCCTGGGGACATTTGTCAAGGAAACACTGGTATGTTAGCTGACCTGAGGATATGTGTTATTCCTTGAATTATATTCATGACATCCTTAAGGTACGCTTTCGTCAGCTTCCTGAAACCTGAAGATGCATGCACATAGTCTAATTTGAAAAATAATCTTATGTATGTAAATATGTGCATCTGAGTTTTTAATCTTAATTGAGTAATCTTCATGGAAATGAATATTATTCTTATTGCATTAAAAGCATGTCATAATTGTACATTTTCTCTCTCATCAAGATCAACCATCATTCCTCACAAGCCAAAGCTAGAAATCTCGGTATTTCAATTTCTGTGTTGGATAATTGAAATGGATTGTTAATACTTGTTAGGATCTTTTGCTGCTAGGATCTTAGATTTAATTGCTAAACTTAATTTTGAGGCCACTAAGTCATATGTACATGAATATATATGCATATTTTGCTGCTATGTGATTGTTGGACTTTGCTTGGATATATATTTTGTTGTGCTTTAAAGACATATGCAGTTTATCCTTCATCCATTTCTGATTATGTCAAAAGAGGGAGAAAAATATGAAGTTTGCACTCCTGTGTAAACTCAAGGAAGTAATCCAAAAACTCAAGGAAGCAATCTGAAACTTATAACACTTCCTTTAAGCTAACCAGGTACACAAGATACAGTTTTCCTTTAATCTAAAAACTATGAATGCTTTAAGAACCTTGATTTCTTAAGGAAATATTATTCATGAAAATCATACGATTCCTGAAGAACATATGCTAAGGAAGAGCTTATACGTTTTCTGTCTGACTTAAGGAAACTCATTATTCCTGGAATAAATTTCTCTGGACATCCTTAAGTTACATTTTTATCATTCTTCCTTACATGCATCCTGATAGTACATGCACATCATATAACATGTGATTTGATCTTATTAATACTTCGTGTATGTGACTGTGTTTTTTTTTAAATAAAAAAAAATTGTTTATGCATTAGTTGCATATCTTTTCATTACTTTAATTAATGATTCCACATGCATTTTCTTTACTTTATTTATTGGAATCAATTTTGACCACCTACTGAAATCATGATTGACATTTTTATGTGTGGTATATATGTTTGACATAGGTTTATGCTATAACTGTTATTTCCTTAAGATTATTCTTAAGGATATATGATCATGTTTAAATCCTATATGTTATGTTTTTCTATTACCTTGGATATTATGCTTCATGATTATGTCAAAAGGGTAACAAAAGAATATGAGTTTGCATATCTAAGGTAAGGAATGTTAAAAGGAGGAGAAAAATAAGGAAAGCAGTTTGCATAAGAGTTATATGTTCAAATATGGGCATCTGCGTGTTCCTTATTATAACCTCAAGGAACTTTCTGTATCCCTTTCCATGATATATATATGTCATATATTGTTTTTGAAAGGGGGAGAAATATTCATAAGAGGAGAAATATGAAGATATAAGGAAATTGGATTTATAGATATATCATTGTTGTTAGTTCCTTGTATGGATGTTTGGTACTAAGACTTTTTGCAGGAACCTCATATCTTCTTCGTATGTCAAAAGGGAAGAAAACTTGTAAGTTGGTATCTCCTTAAGATCAAAAGGTAATATTTATATCACTTATCTCTTCATCATGTTGAACGAGTAATGTATAAAGGGGGAGATATATGTTTGATAAAGATTAGGGGAGAAACTTCATGTGTTGAAGAAATCTACATGCTTTAAAGAACCTCCCAAGTTAAGTAATCCCTTTTTGATTATGTCAAAGGGGGAGAAATATGAAAAGTTTGCATCCTATAAGAATCAAAGGTAACCTCTGTATCTCAATCCCTCTTTATATGTCAAANATCCCTTTTTGATTATGTCAAAGGGGGAGAAATATGAAAAGTTTGCATCCCATAAGAATCAAAGGTAATCTCTGTATCTCAATGTCTCTTTATATGTCAAAGGGGAAGAAACAAAACTTAGTACTTTAAGAAATAAAGCTTAGTGCTTTTCTGAATTTGAATGGGGGAGGAACATCCTTATGTTCATCAACAAAGCTTAGTGCTTTTCTGAATTTGAATGGAGGGGGAACATCCTTATGTTCATCCTTATGATTATGAAAATGTTTTTCATGCAAACTTTTAAAATTTTTGCCATTATAAAAAAGGGGGAGATTGTTGGACTAAATTTTGATATAATCAATTATTTATGTTTTTGATAATTTGCAAAAATTGTTTAACTATGTGTTTGGACTATATTGCAACATCCGTTATCTTTTATCAAACACAGGGACTAATTTGCAACTTCTGAATATATTTATGTCCCATTTCATGTTTTATCTCAAGACCTAATATTCATGTTTATGTATGCTTAATGTATTATATGAGAATATGCCTTGTAGGGACTATATTGCATAAACTGAGAGTTTGATGTCCCAATATGTATTTTCAGACTAAGCCAAATGATACTCATTTTCATATCCTATAATTTTCACAGAACATATTCCTAAAAATCATTCCTCAGGATTCGTTGGTGAATTTACTCAGTTGTTTGTGAACATATTCGTTGGTGAATTTTCACAGAACATATTCCTAAACATCCGTTATCTTTTATCAAACACAGGGACTAATTTGCAACTTCTGAATATATTTATGTCCCATTTCATGTTTTATCTCAAGGCCTAATATTCATGTTTATGTATGCTTAATGTATTATATGAGAATATGCCTTGTAGGGACTATATTGCATAAACTGAGAGTTTGATGTCCCAATATGTATTTTCAGACTAAGCCAAATGATACTCATTTTCATATCCTATGATTTTCACAGAACATATTCCTAAAAATCATTCCTCAGGATTCGTTGGTGAATTTACTCAGTTGTTTGTGAATTTATTGCCACATGCCTAATTGAATTAAGAATTAAATATCTGCTTTGCACTTCATTTGGAAATAAATTAAAGGCATGAATTGAAATTTCCTATATCAGATGCGTCATTATGACAGATTAGCATGATTACCTTATTTCCCTGATCCTATCATTAAAGCTGAAATATTCTATATCAGGAAACAAGGCAAATTGAAGAAGATCAGATTTGAGCTTAACAAATAATTATTTACAATCTGAAATCTTGGTTAATCGGAATTAATACAATATACTAATTACATTATTTCATTTTGCAGGTCAACTACAATTCAAATCCTTCACTTATGACAATTAGCAAAATCAAAGGAAATGCCTATTTGATGTTGTCATTCCTATCTTCTACAACGGCTAGCTCTGGTTTTGTATAAAAGAATGAAGTTCTGAAGTTGAAAAATAAGAGAGAAGCGATCTAGAAAGTTGCTGTGTGCAAAATCATCAGTTCTCCACATTTAGGCTTCCTCCTGCTGAGTGCAGTCTTCCTGAGGTGCGCAGAAGACCTTCCTGCTGTGTGCAGAAGACATCCTTCCTGCTAAGTGCAGAAGACCTTCCTGCTGTGTGCAGATTTCCTGAAGCTTTGTGCTTCTTGTTCCTGAGCGAAAATCTCTTTGTGAGATAAATAAAAAATCTTCTTCATCTTGTATTCTTGAGTGTGAAATCTTTAAGGAAGTGATAGTGAGCTCTTAGGGTGAAACCAGTGTTGGTGAACCGTGTGTGGTTCCTTGTAGAGCAATATACTTAGATACTTTCCTTAGAGTCATTTGGGTTGTGTTGTAAAACCAAGTTGGTTATCCCGTGTTGTATGCTTTAAGGAAGTGAAGGTGATCTCCTAGGGTGAAACCTTTGTAGGTGAGCCGTGTGTGGTTCCGTAAGGAGTAATATACCGAGAGACTTGCCTTAGAGCATATGTGGGTTAAGTTGTAAAACCTGTAGGGTGATCCCAAGCTTCGTGCAGATTGTATTTTGATACAATATATAAAGAGACCTCTAGCTGGTTGGTTAGAGGTGTGGATGTAGGATAAGGGAAATTTCCGTATCAAGGATCATACCCTTATTTGAACCACTAAAAGTTTTGGTGTGTTTGTTCCTTAACTTAACTCTTTACATTTCCTGAATATTTATTTTTGTTAAGGAAACTGTTTTTACGCACTTCCTGAACATTTTATTCTACACTGATTTTAAAGGAAGCTGCGTCCAGGAACATTGTTATTTCCTAACAATATTTTTCAAGGAAGTACGTTCAAGGAGGTGTCAGACTTCCTGACAAGGCTTTTTCAAGGAAATATATTTTCAGGAACAACTTAGTTTTTGAATATACTCTTCTAAGTATAAGGAACTGTCATACTTCCTCTGGAAGCTTTTCAAGGAACGAATTTTCAGGAAAAGATTTTAAAGTTTCCAATTCACCCCCCCTCTTGGGATATTTTCACTATCTTATTTTCTAACAGTAAATTTTCTTGAATAAGTATTTTTTAATCAAACAAATAATTTAAAAAAAATACTTCTAATATTTTTTTTGGGGTAAATTGAACATATTAAAAGTACTTTCATGATTTTACATCCAAATACTTTGGATTGTAAAAAGTACTTCTTAATTGTCACATCCAAATAAAATTAGCTTATTTTTCAAATAAAAGCTCTATTTTTGAAAGTTGTAAAAAAAATAAGTACTTTTGTCAAAAAAATCAATCCAAATGCACCCTTAGATAATCAACCCTAACATAAGTATGTTCACTCAATTCTTTAAGCTAGCATTATGCATTCTCACCACTCTCTTACGCAAAAACTCCTCTTTGAACCAAGTAATTATGACCAAAATCTGACTCATCAAATATAACAAAATTAAATACAACCACTTTCTATAAATGCAAAGAGACTGATTGCATCGCCATCATCTCACACAATGTTCAATCCACCATGGTCTGTTCATAATAAATATGTCTAGATTATTGCAACAAATCTTCGATCTAAAAGGATTACCACAAATCAAGTATCAACGGTACAAACAATTTGCACTATATTAAGGACAATGAGGAGCCAAAGGAAAATTAAGGTCTCCTCTCAGAGTTGTAGTGAGAAGGGAGAGTTTCTCACTCATATGAATGGGGACTTGAACTATAGTTTGTAAGTTAGTGTAGAGCATATGATAAGGCATTCCCTTATGGAGGCAATAGTGAGTGGAGTTCAAGAGAATGAATCATCTAGAATTCTTAAAAAAAAAATATCTAGAATTCATTTCTCTACATTTTTTATAAAGTAGGAGAGAGAAAGGAAGAAAAAAGAAAAGAGAGAAAGAGAAAATATGAGTTTATATATTTTTATTTCATGAATTTCATATTTTCTCTCTTTTTTCTTTCTCTCTCTAACTCTATAAAAAATGTAGAGAAAAAAACTCTCAAAGATCAAATCCCGAAATTCCAAAGGTGGGGATGCCTATTAGTGAATTAATGATACTTAATTTGTTTTCTTAATTACCTTACTTTCTCTTAATTTTGTTTGAATGTTGGAATAAGCTTAAGCATCCGCTGAATGCATTACAAGGATTATAATATAATTCTTGTCTGACACCAAATACTTTCTTCCTCTCTTTATTGAAAAAGAATAAATAAAAAATAAAAAGTTAACCGATAGGAACTCAGCTCTAAAGGCCACAAGAGTGAAATTTGTCACTTTTCCTCAAGTCCCCAAGTTTGATAACCTCATAAGCATCCTAAAAATAGTTCATGTTTTTGTGTTGTACAAGATTAATTTACAAGTAATCTTTTTTTTAATATTATCTTTTGAAAAAATTACAAAAATGATAAAACTAATTGCCAGATTACTTGAAGAAACATCTATATCTAAATCTATATCTATACTATATTATATGTCTGAGTAGCCTTTTGATAGTCGGACATTTAAAACTATAGTATAAAATAAATTAGGGTAAATTACACAAGAGGATCTTGTGGTTTGACTCATTTTCAGATAGGGTCCATGTAGTTTAAAAAATGTCAAATCGGAGACCTGCGGTTTCCTCCGTTAGCAAATAGGGTCCCAGGTGATTTTTTCCATCCAAATTAACGAAACTAGGTTAGAATGAATTTCAAGGTGGACTATTTTGGAATTTCAACAAATTTCAAAGGAGGCTGTTTTGCAATTTGAGCCAAGTTCTTTTTTATTATAAAGAAATAAAAAAGGAGGGAGCTTGAATCAGGAACTGCATAAACCGGACGAAGCCTTGCTAGTTCGTGAACGAAGAAGATGGCGTTTCAGCAGAAGGGGCTCGTCGTCGACGTTCATCAACGAAGGACGACGAGAGGTGATTCGCGGCTGAGATCTAAGTTCGTTTTTTCTAAGTTCGTGAACAACTCGACGAAAGCTGAGTTCATGAACGTTGCCGGCGCTTTTCTGGGTTTGGAGCAGTGGAGAAGACAACAGAGCTGTGAATCGTCGGAAATGGCTGTTCTCCTCCTTCGAGTGTCGTTCAGATCCCGATTTCTCCGCTCCTCCGAGGTTCGAGAAGCTCGGCCAAGGACGATTCATTGCCCGTCTCAACGCCGCCGCCGGTGGAACGACGACGTTTCACAGGCTCTCTTCCTTGATCTTGAGGTTTCCTCCGTAGTGCTCAGTTGGCGTCGTAGGAACTACAGTAACATTGGAGTTGCGCAAATCGTCGCAGCTTCGTGGTCCAACAATTCGCCTTCTCATGGGGTTTTACAAAAAAAAAGAACTTAGCTCAAATTGCAAAACAACCTCCTATAAAATTTGTTGAAATTTCAAAACAGTCCTCTTCTAACCTGATTCTGTTAGTTTAGACGGAAAAAACCACTTGGGACCCTATTTGCTAATGGAGGAAACCACAGACCCCCAATTTGACACTTTTTAAACCACAGGACCCTATCTGAAAATGGACCTAACCACAGGGCCCTTTTGTGTAATTTACCCAATAAATTATTTTAACTATAATATATTAAAAAATATATAAATGAAAATAAAAACTCAGCCCCACGTCTCATGCCCACGTTCTCATTACATCTATATATAAAAAACAATAATCAACCCATGACTTCTAACGAAACACTATGATGCAAAAGGCAACAAGAATGTCCTAACTAGATCAACATAATCTGCCATTCTAATTATTTAATTCAGGAATTTGAGGTATTAACTTCACACAATATTAAACAGATCTTTTCCAAATAAACAAAGAGAATCACACACTTCTATATAGAACAATCTATATATATATATATTCAACAAAACACTAACAAACCTGATTAATAAAATATGTAGACCAAATTAATATCAAAAGAGAAAAGCCTATAAATTCACGACAATTTTGTGTACACCAACCCATGACAAGCCCACCAGCTCTAGTCATAGTTTCATTTGTCAGACAAGAATGTATTTCTACAGCAGCATTAAAACAAGATCATACGAGGAGATATACTTGGGTCAAACTCTGATTATATTAAAAATGTCATTCTCAAAGAGTAGACAGATGTAAATTTAATGATACAATCTACTTCAATAAATTTCAGCTACTACAGTAATCAAAGATTAAATAAATCCCCATCCATGGTTTCCAAAATCTTCCCCAAAACCTACCTAATATAGAACAGCACATAACACCAGTTCTACGGAAGGAGTCAATGCTTCCTTTGCTTTCAGGTTTACTATATAACCTACCTTATGTAAAGAAAATAGGGAAACAAAAAAAAAAATATCCTACACCCTTTTTTCTCTTGAAGTAAAAGGATGAATTTACCAAAAAGTTCAACCAAACAGCTACTCACTCACACTTGATGGACTTGTATATATGACGCACGAAAAGCAGGGAGGCACGGAAACCGACAGTTCCAAGCATGAGAAAGAAGCCATAGCAGATGCAGGCCATATAGCCAAAGAAGAAGGAAGTTTGCATAAAACCAGACATATCTGACCGCGCATAGTAGTAATACAAGCAGTACCCATAGATGAATAAGCCAGTTGATCCACCACAAAGGAAAGACCTGTTGTAACACAAGACTATAATTAATACCAGTGATGTGGGTACTAAAATGCCTCTGAACCTTGAAGAACCAGAGCAATTTATACTTAACTATAAATGTTAAACACAGAAGGAAAAACTACTCATTATTGATTACAATTTTAATAATTTTGGCAAAATTGTTACTGCTAAAACAATCCATGGTTGGCCAATTGCAACAGACGCTGCTAGTGTAGTTGTACTAGGGTTTTGGTGCTCATCAATTAAAGACTTGAACAATTCCACGAAGTGGAGTAAATTGATATAACAAAAGATTCAGTTGAAAGCCAAAACAATAATGCAGATAATTAGCACAAAGATATGTGCAGCTCAACGTATCTGCTGTTCAAAGAGTAACTAACTAATATCCTCAGAGTTTTCAAACCTCGGCACAATACCAATAGATATGAACCACTAAAAATAAGACATAGAAACACAATAGTATTATAATAGTACCCGACAGATCTCTTTTTCTAGAATCTAAGTTTTCCTGGAAACATGTCCTGCTCAATAGGATATAGGCCCATTAGATGTATGAATGCAACCTAAACTACATGAATTAAAACTTTCCCCCTATTTCTTTTCTAGCTTTGACCATTTCCTTCAACCTAAACTACAAACCATACCAAAAGTACTAGAGCTACTGACTCAGGCATGTATAACATTATATGTAGTAAAATTCACATACTAAGTGATACAAACTCTCTATTAAAGTATTAAAGTATAAACTATAAAGTAATGCAAAATATGTTACATACCTCCACCACCATTCATGGTCCTCAGCAGCAAGTTGAAAGTAAGTCAAAGCCACAGTGATGAAAGCAGTGACAATCAACAGAATAATAAAGACTATGAAAAGGATGCTGTAGATGGTATATATCCTGTGCCCCCATACACTAGCAAAAATGTAGTACAGCTCTATGTAAATGGCACTGAAAGGGAGAAATCCAGCCATTGCCATCTGGGGAAGGGTACTCCTATACCATGGCAGAGGAGGAACCTCTCGGGGATATTTAGTAGTGCGGCAAGGTGCCTGAAACTCAGCTTTGCTATTTTTACCTGCGATACCACCGAGAACAAGTAATGGTGATGTTACCAATGTCCATATGAGCACAATCACCAGGATTGTGCCAAAAGGAAGAGCTGCAGTTGCGCTATAAGTTATTGCAACTGTATTAAGGAAGCAGAACATGAGGAAAAGAGGCCCACAAAAGAGACATCCAGTCAGCAGTAGGTTTCTCACCTATCACAAACAAGAAAAAACGTACAGATAATTTCATTTCACAAGTTTTATAATAGCAGTCACCACAATCAGAGCAAAAATCAATGAAAAGAATCCCTAGGTACCCAATTTGACCCTTCAAGTTGAATATAGAAGGAAGTAGCAGTGTAGCCAGCAATGCCTGATGTAAGAGCATATATAACCACCAATGCAGTAAACAAAGCTCCTCGGTTATATGGATAAAACACACCAACCAGGGCAAGCATAAAGATGAAGACCGTTCTGCAAAAGCATACAAGATAATAACAAATAAGAATAGAATATGACATCTAGAGAAGTGTATAGTTTCATTTTAAAACAAAAATATTAAACGTAAGATAAAAAGGAGAAAGTAGGCCAGAAGCAGATCCTTACAGAGTGAATAACTGAGTACCAGAACCAAGTGCTGCAGCAAACAGAGATTTATGTTTTGGGAACCGGAAAACATCACCATGAATGTACTTCCATCCCGTCTCCTCTTGATCATCAACAGCTTCCTCATCTTGTGCATATCTGAAGAAACATTGCAGTGAATAAGAATAATAAGAACAACAGGATAATGCATTAATGCTGTAGTAAATTGGATGACCGTTGGTGATAAAATACAAGTGATTCTTACTTCATGAAATCATTTTTCAAGACTCGCATAAGAATGGTTGCCAGAAAACCAGTCAAAAGCAGAACTGTAACACAGGAGTTTATGATCGAGAACCAGTGAATCTCCAAGTGATGAGGCAAAGAAGAAGACTGAGAGTACTTTTCCATTCTCTTCTCAAAAGGAGTTTCAGTTTCCTTCCATTTTACAGTGTACATGAACTCAGCGTCAACGTCCTTGTCCTCAGTCAGATCTACCACAGAATGAGGATCCATCCGGGCACCGATTTCGATCACACGATCATTGTTGTAAAGAACATCAAACTGAATGTGCTTGTAAAGGAAATACTTGTACTCGCTAGGATCAGCTTTTCCTTCTTTGTCAACCTTCCCAATAAATCCCCAAATTGGTAGGTCGTCATAATACATTTGGAAGTAATAGTCCTTTTTTACTGCTTCTCGGAACCGAGCAACATCCTCCTTTGTGAGCTTCTTCCTGCACACAGTCACAGAGTCTTTCTCTGTTTTGAAATCAAGTGTATAGGGAGCACTGACTAGGCGATCTCCATTCAAAACCTCACCGAGAGCTTCACTCTTCTCTCTCTCATGACCTGACATGTAGATGAATTCACTATTTATTCAAATGAAATAAATTAAGAACTTCTGATTACAAAGTTTTTCATGTAAATGGGGTAAATGAAAAAAGAAAGAAAGAAAGAAAGCCAAAGTCCTAAAATTTCAAAGCTTGAATGAAGATACTGACCTGTTGAGCAGAAGGGCAGATCAAAATATCGATAAGTTTCACTGGAATAAAAAAAAATGATCATAGCATTATGCCCTGCTCCATTATTTCTGTCAAACTATAAAAACGAAATTATAACAAACTCGCACATACTTCACTTGTTATGTCGCCATATCACTACTATTAATATGAAAAACAAAAGAATTATCACATGTCATATGTCCATCAAAATTCAACAACAACAACAATAATACCAATAATAATAAAATTTTGAACATAACCCACCAACTAAGGCATTCCAAAAACAGTAACGGAACCAGATTCTCGAGCAATAACAACGAGATATACAACTACATAATTGATTCAAGACCCAGACAACGATAAGCATCCAAACAGGACCTCGCTCAATCGAACCTGATCGAGTCAGATCCAAGGCCAGATCCGAGAAAAGCAAGAAATTCACAGAGACAACCACATGTGAAACAGAAAGGAAGAAAGGAAATTCGATTCGATAGATAGATAGATACCTGGGGTTGTGAAACGGACCGACTTTGTTGGCGTAAAGAGGAACGGCTTCTCCATCCTTGAAACGATGATCGGAGGCGTCCGATCTCACATGGATTCCACAGAAGCTGATCAAAATCGCGAGAACGAGAAGCATCGAAGAAGAAGACCTCTCCATTTCGTGATGCAGTTACCCACACTTCTCTCTTCTTCGCTCAGATAAGAAAAAGAACCAGCAGATTTGCAAGGTCAATGAGCTTATATATAAGATGTAGGGTTAAGTGCACTTTTGGTCCCATAAGTATGACAAAGGTTTCATTTTGGACCCATAACTTTTTTTGTTGCAATTTTGGTCCCATAACTATGACAAAGGTTTCATTTTGGTCTCATAACTTTTTTTGTTGCAATTTTGGTCCCATAACTTCTCAAAAGGTTCCACCGTTAGTCCCTTGGTGAATTCCACCCAAATTTAGCCGTTAAGTATGACGTGACATAGTGACTAGGATCATGATGTGGCAAAATAAGATGAAATGGACTGAAATAGGATCTATATGCAACATATTAAAACTTATCTATACCCAACCACAATATATACGAAGAGTGGTACTTCCTCATCCTCGTCAGCCCAACGGGACTTCCTCTTCCTCGTTCCGCTTCCCGATTTGTCGTCGCCGTCGCTTTGGTTGTTCGACTTTGGCTGAGGATCCCATCGACTTCGTCGGTGCCTTCTGCTTGAAGTCTCTTCTTCCCCACCAGATTGCTCCCTGTCAGTACCACTCTTTGTATATATGGTGGTTGGGTATAGATAAGTTTTAATATGTTGCATATAGTTCCTATTTCAGTCCACTTCATCTTATTTTGCCACATCATGATTCTAGTTACTATGCCACGTCATACTTAACGGCTAAATATGGATGGAATTCACCAAGGGACTAACGGTGAAACCTTTTGAGAAGTTATGGGACCAAAATTGCAACAAAAAAAGTTATGAGACCAATATGAAACCTTTGTCATAGTTATGGGACCAAAATTGCAACAAAAAAAGTTATGGGACCAAAATGAAACCTTTATCATAGTTATGGGACCAAAATTGCAACAAAACAAGTTATGGGACCAAAATGAAACATTTGTCATAGTTATGGGACCAAAAGTGCACTTAAGCCTAAGATGTAATAATAATAAATAAAATAGGGTTAAAATTGTATTTTGATCCTTGATGTTTACCAAATGTTTCATTTTGGTCCTTAACGTTTTCTAAAAGTTTCATCATTAGTCCCTAACTAATGAATATGACCATATATTTAACGTTTCAAACATGAATGCGATTAAATCAGTGGGTTAAATTTGATGACTTGTTTTTTGTCTAGTTAAAATCATCGACAAACGAGGATAAATCAGGTATGAAGTCGGATCCGAAAATGGATCGCTTGTTTCATAAATTTGGTCATATATCTCTCGTTTTAAGTTTGAATGCAACGAAACCGGAGTTACAAATTACTCTTGACGAGTTTTTTCTCTGTCCAGTTAGGGTCGTTGGTAAAAGTGAGTACTATTTTACCTTAAAACACAACTTAAGATAAATATTAAGGAAAAAAGATAAATGTTTGAGCAAAAAAATAGATGAAGTTGTTTTCTACTTTACTTTTCTATATTGGAAAATAATTTATTAGTGATTTATTTATCATTGTTGTTTTTGCAAAAGTTATTTCTTTTAATGTGAACATTAAAATCTCTTGTCCAAGTTTTAAGTCTATTTTCAATTCATTGCGTATATAATAATCAAACAGTCATGTTCATGCATTATTATTGAAGCATTTCTTTCCTTTAAAAACTAAAATGTAGGATATATAGCATATTGTTAGTGTATTATCACATTTTACATTTAAATTTTTCCTTTTTTATGTGGTAATTTCTCAATTTAGTAAATTGCAAGATAAACTCAATGAATAATTAAATAATATATTCTTACATTTTGATGTTCCCTGTGATTTTTTTCTTTATTTTGGGGTAATTTATTAATACACTAGTTGAGGACGATCAAAGATTTTCAAAGTGATAAAAATTTTAAAAAAAATGTTTAAAGGATAAATTGAAAGAACAAAATTGATAATAAAAAATATTATATCATATCAACACAAGCTAGAAAACAACGATAATCATTTCTATATACAAATGTTGAAAGGAAATTCTAGTGTGGTGTATATTATATTATTAGGGGCTTTGCGTGTTACAATTATAAAAAAACAAAGAATTAGATAAAAAAAAAAGTTAGTGTCCATTATATGTAACGTTTACAATTATTAAAAACAAAGAATTAGATTAAAAAAAGTTAAAATATTCAACTTTAATTTATTTTAAAGATAATGAAAATAGTAATTAAAAAGAATCATACAAAATTATAGATTTTTAATAACTTACCTATAGCAGAGCAAGTAAAGTATTAGTAGCATAGCAAAAATACCTTCCTCATCATTAATATGTCTGCTAGCGATAATTGTGGCCTCTTAAAATTTTAAAAGTAAAAAATAAAATTTAATTTATATAGGATGATAAAATCTAGAAGTATATTTAAGTGCACAAATATGCATGTTAAATTTTAAATTATTGAAAATTAATTTATTAGTATATAATATTATGAAGATAAAATGTAAATTAATTTGTTTACATTTACAATCAAACCAGATTAAATTATAATTGGAGATGAGAGAGAGAGACTACGCCGGACCGTCAAAACGGTTTGATGTTGTGGTTTTAGATGGTGGACCGTTAAGCGTACACTGTGGATTCTTAGATCAGACCTCGTTGTGTTCAAAGTCTTTGTGCTGGCTAGCGTTGGTGATTACAGTATGAGTTACACTCTTAAGACGATGGCGTGTGAAGAGCCGGATTGTAAAATAGACGGCGTGTGAAAGCGACTGCTGGTGAGTTATGTCGCGTGGTCGATGGACGTTGACCTTCAAGTGTAGATCCAGCTCTTCGTTCTCGGAGCGTATAAAACAAGAACATGTTTTCTCTTCTTGGATTTTAGTGGTGGATTGGAAGACGGTGCTCCTTCTTCTTCAGATTTGTAAGTAGTGGGCGCCATTCTCGACACCGGACTGGGAAACAGACGGAGATGATGACGACTATTTCCCCTGGTTTGTGAACGCACAACGACATCGACGGCGGTGGCTTGCATTTCTGTTAGGGGTGTATCTCCAAATAGAAGGTCATGTACAAGTTTTCCCTAAGTTTAAGTGTGTTTTCAACTCAGATTTCGAAGCTATTCGATGGGATTTGTGTTCGTAATATCATATCCTCTCTTTACGACTGTCTGCGTGGCCAAATTTTCTTCATAGGTTTTGGATCTTGGGTTCTTCACTCTTGTATTACTATGAACAATACTTCTCTCCTTCTCATCTGGTTTTGGTTCTAGTACTGGATGATCGAAAACTTAGTTAGTATAATACTATTCAGACTGCTTTCATACTGATGGACAAGCTTTTTACTCTCTATCGCTGCTCTCTGGTTACTGACCACGATTTGGGTTCATGTGCGCACATCACAGATATGGTTCCAGCTATGATGGATCTTCAAATTGTTTTGAGGACTACTGTTCGGTTACTTCACCCTTCAATGTTTGCTTTTTGGTATATACAGATTGTTTTTTTATATTTGCTTTCCTTTTAACTTTGGAATGCTTAATGCAGTGGACACTCTTATCTATCTCGATAGTCACGAAGTTTGTGTTTTAGATGATTTCTGCTATGGTTTGATTCTTGTTCGGATATCGGATTCCATGACTTGCTTTCTCTCTCATTCGTGCATCTGTTGGTTGCTTGTTCTTTCTCCAAGTGCTCTTGTGATGTGGTTACACAATCTTTGCTATAATAGCTTCAATGGGTTTAGGGGGTTGTCCCAAATCAACCCCTCAAGGAGCCATGACGTTTCTGAGATGGAATTGTCGTGGGGTGGG
>QANZ01026033.1:28642-44418 GCA_003254925.1 Chamaecrista fasciculata | reverse complement strand
CAAAAGATTTGATGGAGATATCAAAAGATTTGAATTCAAAAGAGGATCTTTGGTGAGTCATGACTTCCTAAGAGTTAGGAAGGTTTTTGATATATAAAATTCCAAAGAATTTTAGAGCAATATGGCGCCATGCTTAGGTGGGTCCCATGGGAGATTTGATCTCTCATTTGATTCTCTAAGATTACGATTTGAATTTAAATTTAATATTATGGTAATATTATAATTTGAAATTCAATTCATGAAAGCCATTATTATTATGATTTAGAATTATAATAATGCTCTAAAAATAATTATAAAAGCCCTAGGGCTAGGCGCCTAGGTCAAGCCATAAGAGTGAGAATTCATTTGTGCAATTTTCATCCTCCTTGTTGAGAGAGATAAAAATCGCCACCTTCAAAACCCTAGCTTCCAAGTGAGGAAATTTTTGGTTCTCAAGAGTTGAGAGGGTACAATCGAATTGGCCTAAGAGTTAGGCAATTCGATTTGTGGTTGCCAAAAAATTAGGGTTTGTGAGAGAAGGAAAAACAAGAAGAGTTCTTGTGGGGAATTCTCATGCGCCACCTTTTGGTGTTTGAATCAAGAAGGAGTTCTTGAGTTCAAATACACTGTAGATTGGTCCCTAGTTCTTTTGGAGAAAAGGACTGAAGGCTAGCACCTTGGTGCCCGAAGAAACTGTTCGTGTGGATTACTGGCAGAGGGAGAACGCTGGGAGTGGGCTCCTTGGACACGCCTTGTACAACCAGAGGATTGAAACTCGTGAGGTATACCACTATCTATAAAAGTTTTAAATTCTACTAGCGGATCCGTTCGAGAATTTTAGGACCTAGCGTGTTTTATTTTAATTTTATATTTGCTTCCGCTGCGTTAGGCGCCTACAATTCCCAACACAGCATGACCTCGGTGCATAGAGATGCATGCACTAGATGCTGGGACGCGAGTCATGGTGCAATTACGTAAGGGATTACGAGTTGTTGGACTGACCCGGAGAGTCCTGCATGGGTTTAGTCATCAGCTTGCCTCTCCTGTACGCCTGTCGCGATGCCTTAGACCTGAGATCATCATTATTCCGGCGTTGTAGTTGTCAGACTTTGGCTTAGTCTAACGTTGCCCGTTTGGTTGATTGCCGTGCTGAGGAATGTGGATTGGCCAAGATGGGGTCTGTCCAAGGAAAAGAGTGGCCACTCAGGAAATTGGGACTTACTCAGGAAATCGAGAAAGTTGAGGTTTGGATTATGGATGACTTTCCTGTGCCTAATCCATGACCAAGATATCGTAGGACAATAGGGTCTAGGACAAGGTGGTACTAAGGTTAAGTCGGTTTTGGTAAAAATGATAACTCATGTGTTTTGGGTAGTCGTGATGGCTTGCTAGAGTCCGCTCACGACTTGTAGGTCATAGAGATGGCTTGCTGCCAACTTCACGTGGGGCCTGCTGGGTCACACATGAGCAGGATCAGGACACCGCTTAAAGGGACATGAATTAGGGTTAATTCGTGGGTCACTCCGGTGGCACAATTTAAGACACAGCAAAATGTCTGGGACATTAAGTCTTGTCTTAATTAATCTACAGTTGTGAAATATTTAAATTTGTGGGACAAGTTTAAATATAATAATTGTTAAATGATTAATAGGGATTAATTATTTACAATTAAAATATTAGGGAAAAATAAATCAGATAAGGTTCCTAAAAGTTAGGAAATTATTGATTTATAAAATTCCCCAATATTTATATGAGGGTGGCGCCTCTTTTGTATTATTGGATTAATAAAATTGTTTTATTAATTTAAATAATAAGTTTGAATCCAAAAGATTTGATGGAGATATCAAAAGATTTGATTCAAATAGATTTGGTGAGATCTCAACTCAATATCTTTGGAGAATCATGAATTCCTAATTGTTAGGAATGTTTTTGATTTATAAAATTCCAAGATAAAATAAGGGAGGATGGCGCATTGCTCTGTGGGTCCCATGGGATGATTTGATCTTCCATTTGATTCTCAGAGATTGCATTTTGAATTTAAATTGAAATATTAAGGTAATATTTTAATTATAAATTCAAGTCCTAAAATAATTATATTATCAGAATATCATGATTTTAGGAATATTAAAATCACCAAATATTATATTTATACGTAGGGGAGCAATTCGACTTGCCCCCCAAGACTTAACCCTAGCTCACTTTGTGATTTTCTTCCTCCTATAGAGAGAGAGTGAAAATCGCCCTTTGCATCTAGAGAAAGAGAAATTCGATTTTTCCTAAGAGTTAGTAAGAATCCACTTGGCTCCAAAACTAGGGTTTGTGAGAATAGAGAATTTCAAGAAGGTGTTCTTGTGGGTGCTTCTCTATTGCGCCACCTTGTTGCTGAATCAAGAAGGAGTTCTTGAGTTCATACACTGTAGATTGGTCCCTGGTTCCTTTGGAGAAAAGAACGGAAGGCTAGCACCTTGGTGTCCGAGAAACTGTTCTTGTGGATCACCGGCAGAGGGAGAACGCTGAGAGTGGGCTCCTTGCACACGCCTTGTACAACCAGCCGATTGAAACTCGTGAGGTATACCACTATCTAAAAGTTTTAAATTCTACTAGCGGATCCGTTCGAGAATTCTAGGACTAGATGCTTTAAAGTTTTTTTTATGTTTTTGTTCCGCTGCGTTTTGGCGCCTAGGATTCCCAACATCATATACATATAATTTTCACCTTTTTTTAAGAAAACTGTTCGGTGGATTTTTCGTAAAACCAAAACATGTGATTGAAAGCGGTAAACACACATATCATACATCATATGTACACAAAAACATTTTTATATCCTAGAACTAGCGTGGCTCTGATACCACTGTTGGGAATTCCAGGCGCCAGAACGCAGCAGAAGCAAATATAAAAATTTAAATAAACGGGCCAAGCCCTAAAATTCCCAAACGGATCCGCTAGTAGAATTTAAAACCTGTTAAGATAGTGGTATACCTCACGAGTTCCAATCGGTTTGGTTGTACAGGGCGTGTCCTAGAAGTCCACTCGTAGCGTCCTCCCTACGCCGGTGATCCACACGAACAGTTTGTCGGGCACTAGGGTGCTATCCTTCTATTCTTTTCTCCAAAAGAACAAGGGACCAAATCTACAGTGTATGAGTTCAAGAACACCTTCTTGAATCAAGAACAAGGTGGCGCAAGGAGCAGGCAAGCACAAAACCCCTTTTGTTTTCCTACTCTCAAAAAAACCCTAGTTGTTGAACTAGGCGAATTCTCTCTAACTCCTTAGGAAATTTGACCTATTCTCTCTCTAGAACTAAAGTGGCGATTTTTCTCTCTCTCTACAAGGAGAAGACAAAATCACAAAATGATCTAGGGTTAGGAGGCTAGTCGACATGCTCCCCCTTTTAATTACAATTTTTTTGTGATTTTAATAATCCTAAAATCATGATATTACAGTAATATCATAATTTTATGACTTGAATTTCTAATTAAAATATTACCTTAATATTTCAATTCAAATTCAAAATGCAATCTCTGAGAATCAAATGGAAGATCAAATCTTCCCATGGGACCCACAGAGCAATGCGCCATCCTCCTCCCATTTATCTTGGAATTTTATAAATCAAAAACATTCCTAATTTAAGAAAGTCATGATTTTCCAAAGATTATGAGATAAGATATCACCCAAATATCTTTGATTCAAATCTTTTGATATCTCCATCAAATCTTTTGAATTCAAACTCATGACTTTAAATAATAAAAAAAATTTAATAATCTAAAATCATACAATGAGGCGCCACCCTCAAACCAATATTAGAGAATTTTAATAAATCAATAATCTCCTAACCTTTAGGAATCTTATCTGATTTATTTTCCCTAATATTATAATTGTAAATAATTAATCCCTATTAACCATTTAACAATTATTAAATTTAAACTTGTCCCACAAATTTAAATATACCACAACTGTAGATTATTTAAGACAAGACTTAATGTCCCAGACATTTTGCTAACTCTTAAATTGTGTCACCGGAGTAACCCACGAATTAACCCTAATTCGTGTCCCTTTAACCGGTGTCCTGATCCTGCTCACGTGTGACCCAGCAGGCCTCACGTGAAGTTGGCAGCAAGCCATCCCTATGACTTACAAGTCGTGAGCGGACTCTAGCAAGCCATCAGGACTACCCAAAACACGTGAGGTATCGTTTTTACCAAAACCAACTTAACCTTAGTACCTCCTTGTCACAGACCCTATTGTCCTACGATATCTTGGTCATGGATTAGGCACAGGAAAGTGATCCATAATCCAAACCTCAACTTTCTCGATTTCCTGAGTTAGTCCCATTTTCCTGAGTGGCCACTTTTTTCCTTGGACAGACTCATCGAGGGCGCCAGTCAGATATCTCCCATCTAATGAGGGACAAAATCCCATTTTGGTCAATCCCCATTCCTCAGCACGACAATCAACCAAACCCGCACCTAGCCCTTATGGCTACCCAGCTACGGGCAACGTTAGACTAAGCCAAAGTCTGACAACTGCAACGCTAGAATAATGATGACATCAGGTCTAAGGCGTCGTGACAGGCGTACAGGAGAGGCAAGCTGATGACTTAACCCATGCAGGTCTCTCCGGGTCAGTCCAGCAACTTGTAACCCTTTACATAATTGCACCATGGCTCTCGTTCCAGCATCTAGTGCATGCATCTCTATGCACCGAGGTCATGTTGGTCTTAGTTCATTTTCGCTTCCACGAAAACAATCGATCAGGGACAGATTTAGATTAATTATCACATAATTAATCACGGACGCTATCATAGTAAACATGCTAATAATATGATAACACATTAATTTATCTCTATAAATTAATCCATATGTTCATATACAAAATTGATTGGCCCTAGGGCACAATCTCCAACATCATCATAGATCAAACTATATCCAATAGAGTTCGATTCCTCCTCTCAGAAACATCATTCCACTGTGGGGTTCCAAGAGGAGTAAGTTGTGAGACTATCCCACAACTTTTAAGATGATCAATAAATTCTTGACTCAAATACTCGCCTCCTCAATTAGATCGAAGGACTTTGATTTTTTTGTCAAGTTGGTTCTATACTTCATTTTGAAATCTCTTGAACATTTCAAAAGACTCTGACTTGTGCTTCATTAGGTAGACGTAGCCATACCTACTGAAGTCGTCAGTGAACGTAATGAAATAGGAGTAACCACCTCTTGCTTGAGTACTCATGGGTCCACATACTTCACTATGTATGATCCCCAATAAGTCTGATACCCTCTCACTGTGACCAATGAAAGGTGCCTTTGTCATCTTACCAAGTAGACAAGATTCGCAAGCATCATATGATTTAAAATCAAATGAGCTTTGAAGTCCATCTCTATGGAGCTTCTCTAGGCGTTTCTCGTTTATATGGCTTAAACGACAATGCCAAAGGTATGTAGGATTAGATTCGCTAATCTCAATCCTATTCGTATCAATGTTATAAATATCGTTATCGTGTTAACGTTCAAATTTCAACATGCAATGATTATCTTGCAAATCACCATAAGCAAATAAACATCATCTTTATAAATCGAACACCATTCTTTACAGTTAACACATGCAAAACCTTCCTTATCAAAGAAGGTACATAATAACAATAAAATGAGCCCAGAGGGCAAAACAAGCTCGCATGTTCCTACAACCATAGCAGCAACCCTTGCTCCATTGCCTACTCGTAGGTCCACCTCGCTTCTGTTCAGCTTTCTATTGTCTCTAAGACCCTTCACATCAAATGTGAAAACCACATGCTGTATCTAATACCCAAGTGATTAAGTAGAAAAGAACACTCATAACAAAGATACCTGAAGTAGAGGCCTCAACGCCTTTCTTCTGTTTCTTCAAATCTTCCATATACAGTTTTCAATTCCTCTTCCAGTGTCCTGGCTTCTGGCAGAAAAAGCAAACTGCATCCTTGGTGGGCTTTGCCTTCTTGGCAGGCGCTGGGTTGGGCTTGGCCGCTGGCTTAGTCTCACCAACCACGACTTTTCCCTTCCTCTTTCCTTTGCCCTTTCCTTTCCACTGGTTCTGGAACGTTTCCTTGAGATGTGTGACCATTCTCAAAAGCCGACAATATTCCCGTGTTCAACTCTTGAACCATTATGGCTAGCATCAGGCAAGCGACGTCCACAGAGTCATTGAAGTGCTTCTCACAAGCAGTTCTTTGTTGGGTGAGAACAATTCTCAAATTATGAAACCATTCAAGGAAGTTTGTCCCTTTTAACTTAGATTTCTAGGACATAAAGCTTCCTTCGTTGGGTGAGAACAATTCTCAAATTATAAAACCAGTCAAGGAAGTTTGTCCCTGACAACTTATCCTTCTTAAGGATAGATCGCAGTAATAACGTTGAACTATTGTTTGCCATTGATTCTATAACTAAGATATGAAAGTTAATTAGCAAAATATATATCCACCATTTTATAAAACCCAGTAAAATTATTATTAGTGGCTAAGACCCATATTTCACTAAAGTTTACCGTCGCGTAGGCGATCATGCACCCTTAGGTTATTTAGGTAGGTAACTCCTTACCAATCACATCTCAAGTGACTCTTAGATCTTTATGGGACTGTATCATCATATGATACTTATTATGGCATGTTTATCCCTTCTAATTCCTTGAGGTCCAAAACCGTGTTGATAACCCCATTAAGTCACACAATAAAACTTGTGAATGGCTAGGCTCAAAACAACGAGGCCAAGGCCCAACCCCCATATCATCAAGGCCCATTAAACACGTGTCGCGTAGGCGATCACCGCATTTAATAAACCGAGATTTCAACAAGGCGTCGCGTTGAATCTCCCATTCACCCGTGTCTCCTCGAGGTCAAGGCAGATACGTGTCGCGTAGGCGATCACCGCTCCGCGATGAACAAGATTTTAACAGCGTGTTTTATTGATGGCATTAAAACTTAAGATTTTTAAAAGGGTTCAATTTTTAATGTTCCGTTTTAATTTAGTTTTAAAACCAATTTTAAAATTAACTGAGTTGTGTCATGTGTCTATTTCCCATGTATCTCATACATATAAACTCATGCACGGATTTTGTATCTCATACAAGGTCCTACACTCATATCATATACGTTGTAGTGTAAAGTTAAATAAAGCATGTTAAAATTCGCACCCCTAGGCATACATCTAGCGCATTGCATCACATACAAAACTAAATGCATAAAACATACCGTGTTTAGATATGGCCCATCTACCCTATAATCCTCTCAAGCCAATGAGAGAATTTTTCTATAAAGAAAAATAAAATTACATTGTGAAAAACCCTAGTTACATTGAGGTATAAACAAAAATGTAAAAATTACAACAGAGTATAGGGAGACGACACGCACGCCGTATTTATCAAAAAAACCCTAGAGCCATATCCAACACCACATAACACATATGAACAATTTACATATTATCATGTCAAACACGGCATACAACAACACATACCAAAAACGATTTTTAAATGTGTTCAATTAGGGTTTGTGCAATTTTAACATGCCTTTCTTGAAAAATAGGCCTTGTATCAATAATTATAAAATTCAAGAATTTCATTCAAGAATTTAAATTATTGACCCAAAAATTTAAAATTCATAATTTTAACAAAATTTTCAGCCACCCCACAAATATTATAATTAAAACACTTTTAATTATAATTATATTGGGATTTTCAACTTTAGCCTTAAACATTCAAGAAAATTTTTAAAATCCATCCAATTGATTTACTATGTATCATATACATAAAATTTGCACCTCTCTTCATAGATCAAGTTTTTTTTTTAAAAAAACATTTTGGTGGATTTTCGTAAAACCAAACATATGATTGAAAGCGGTAAACACACATCTCATACATCACATGTATAAAACACAAAACCAATATTAAATTCAAGACTAGTGTGGCTCTGATACCACTGTTGGGAAACCATAGAGGCGGCGCAGCGGAAGCAAACCAAAACGTTAACAATAAAAAAAAACTTGTGACTCTATGATTTCCCTACGGATCCGCTAGATGAATTTAAACCGTTAAGTAAGTGGTATACCTCAAGAGTTTCAATCGGTTCGGTTGAACGGGGCAAATCCAAGAAGTCCACTTGACGCGTCCTTCCTCCGCCGGTAATCCACACAAGCAATTTGATGGCACCAAGGTGCTAGCCTTCAGTTCTTTTCTCCAAAAGAACTCGGGAACTCGATCTACAGTTCTTGGTGATCAAGAACGATTCTTGGACCAAGAAGATTGGTGGCGCCAAGAACAACAAGAACTCCTTCTTGTTTTCTCTCTCAAAACCCTAGCAATAGGACAACTCGATTTTCTCTCTCACTCTTGGAGAAACTCGAGTTTCTCTCTCTAGGTCTAGCTCAAGTCGAAATTCTCTCTCTTGTCTCACAAAAGACGAATTCAAAAACTCACTTGGTGAATTAGCTTGTAAAAGTCGACTTGCCTAGGTTAATTATATGGTTTGGGGATTTGATAATTATAATTTAGGGAATCCCTAAATTAAAGGATTATCAAATTTTAAAATTATGAGATTACAATAATATCACAATTTTAGGACTTGAATTTCTAATCAAAATATTACCTTAATATTTCAATTCAAATTCAAATTGCAATCTTTGAGAATCAAATGGAAGATCAAATCTTCCAAGATCCCCAAGCCCATGCGCCATCCCCTTGCCTTTTTTCTTGGAATTTTATAAATCAAAAATAACATTCCTAATTCTTAGGAAGTTATAACCAACTCATTATCTTCCAATGATTTTAAATTAAAATATTACCCTAATATCTTTAATTCAAATCTTTTGAATATTGAAATCTAGATCAAATCTTGAATTCAAATTCATGACTTTAATTAATAAAACAATTCAATTAATTAAAATCGAGTAAACTATCAAATTGGTCCCTGGATTATTGGCTCGCTGACAGATTGGTCCCCGAATTTAGGAAATTGACAAATGGGTCNAATCAAATGGAAGATCAAATCTTCCAAGATCCCCAAGCCCATGCGCCATCCCCTTGCCTTTTTTCTAGGAATTTTATAAATCAAAAATAACATTCCTAATTCTTAGGAAGTTATAACCAACTCATTATCTTCCAATGATTTTGAATTAAAATATTACCCTAATATCTTTAATTCAAATCTTTTGAATATTGAAATCTAGATCAAATCTTGAATTCAAATTCATGACTTTAATTAATAAAATAATTCTATTAATTAAAATCCTATCTCATGAGGCACCACCCTCAAGCCCAATATTAGTGAATTTAATAAATAAATAATCTCCTAACTTTTAGGAACCTTATCTAATTTATTATTCGCTAATATTATAATTGTAAATAGATTAATCCCATTAACTATTTAACAATTAATATATATTTAAACTTGTCCCAGAAATTTAAATATTACAACTGTAGATTATATTTAAGACAAGACTTTATGTCTCAGACATTCAGCTATGTCTTAAATTGTGTCACCGAAGTGACTCACGAATTAACCCTAATTCGTGTCCCTAAAGCGGTGTCCAGATCCTTCTCATGTGTGACCCAGCAGGCCTCACGTGAAGTTGGTAGCAAGCCATCTCTATGACTCACAAGTCGAGAGAGGACTCGAGCAAGCCATCACGACTACCCAAAATACGTGAGTTATCGTTTTCATCGAAGCTGACTTAACCTTAGTACTTCCTTGTCATAAACCCTTTTTGTCGCATGATATCTTGGTCGTGGATTAGGCACGGGAAAGTCATCCATAATCCAAACCACAACTTTCTCGATCTTCTTGAGTTAGTCTCATTTCCCACCGTGGCCACGCATTTCTTGGACTGACTCATCGAGGGTGCCAGTTAGATATCTCTCACCGAAATGAGGGACAAAATCCCATCTTGGTCAACTACATTCCTCAGCACGGTAAACAACCAAACCCGTACCTAGGCTGTATGGCTACCCTGTTACGGGCAACGTTGGACTAGGCCAAAGTTCGACATCTATAATGCCGGAACAGTCAAGACCTCGGGTCTAAGGGCATCGTCAAAGGTGTACAAGAGAGGCTAGCTCATGACTATAACCCATGCAGGACTCTCCGGGTCGGTCCAGCAACTTGTAACCCCTTACATCATTGCACCATGACTCTCGTAAAGCATCGTATGCATGTATCTCCATACACCGAAGTCATGCTGGTCTTAGTTCATTCACATTCCCACATGAATAATCGACCAGGGACAATTTTTAGAATAGTTATCACATAATTAATCAAGGATTGTTATCATAGTAAACATGCTAATAATATGATAATGACTCAATTTATCATCTATAAATTAGTCAATCAATATGTTCATACATATAAAATGATTGGCTCTAGGGCACATACTCCATTAAAACCCCCTTGTTTCCTTGGGGTATCCCACAAATAAACGCTTGAGTGATTTGGGAGACAGTTTATCGTTAGGCTGTTGCTTAACATAAACCTCACATCCCCAAACCTTGAGGTAAGACAAAAAGGGCCTCTTCCCATTCCATATCTCATATGGTGTCTTCTCAACTGCCTTAGACAGAACACGGTTAGGTGTTAACGCAGCAGTTTCTAGAGCATGGCCCCAAAAGGATGGCAGAAGATCAGCTTGATTCATCATAGTTCGGACCATGTCTAATAAAGTCAGATTCCTCCTCTCAAAAACACCATTCCACTGTGGAGTTCCAGGAGGGGTAAGTTGTGAGACTATCCCACAACTGCTAAGATGATCAACAAACTCTTGGCTCAAATACTCGCCTCCTCGATCGGATCGAAGGACTTTGATTTTGTTGCCAAGTTGGTTCTCTACTTCACTTTGAAATCTCTTGAACATTTCAAAAGACTATGACTTGTGCTTCATTAGGTAGACATAGCCAAACCTACTTAAGTCGTCAGTGAACGTAATGAAGTATGAGTAACCACCTTTAGCTTGAGTACTCATGGGTCCACATACATCACTATGTATGATTCCCAATAAGTCAGGTGCTCTCACACTGTGGCCAGTGAAGGGCGCCTTTGTCATCTTACCAAGTAGACAAGATTCGCAAGTATCATATGATTCAAAATTAAATGAACTTAGAAGTCCATCTTTATGGAGCTTCTCTAGGCATTTCTCGTTTATATGCCCTAAACGACAATGCCAAAGGTACGTAGGATTTTGTTTCGTTAATCTTAATCCTTTTGGTATCGATGTTATAGATATTGTTATCGTGTTGTCCTTCTAATTTTAAGATGTAATGATTATCTTGCAAATCACCATAAGCAAAAAAAACATCATCTTTATAAATAGAACACCTTCCATTACCGTTTACACGTGTAAAACCTTCCTTATCCAAATAAGAAAGCGAAATAATGTTCGAACTTAAAGAAGGTACATAATAACAATTATTTAAAACGAAAATAAGCCCAGAGGGCAAAACAAGCTCGTATGTTCCCACAACAACAACAAGAACTCTTGCTCCATTGCCCACACGTAGGTCCACCTCGCTTCTGTCCAGCTTTCTACTGTCTCTAAGACCCTGCACATTTGTACAAATGGGAGAACCACATGCTGTATCTAATACCCAAGTGGTTAAAGTAGACAAGTGAACTCCTATAACATAGATACCTGAAGTAGAGGCCTCACGGCTCTTCTTCTTCTTTCGATCTTCCTAATACAATTTGCATTTTCTTGTCCAATGTCCTGGCTTTTGGCAGAAAGAGAAAATCGCATCCTTTGAAGGTATTGTCTTTTTGGCAGGTTGTGGGTCAGGCTTGTTGTTGGAGATTGTGCCCTAGGGCCAATCATTTCTTGTATATATATGTTTTGAACATATTGATTAATTTATGGAGACAAATTAATGTGTTATCATATTATTAGCATGTTTACTATGATAACGTCCTTGATTTATTATGAGATAATTAATCTAAATTCGTCCCTGGTCGATTATTCTCGTGGGAGCGAGAATGAACTAAGACCAGCATGACCTCGGTGTATGGAGATGCATGCACTAGATGCTTTACGAGAGTCATGGTGCAATTATGTAAGGGGTTACAAGTTGCTGTACTGACCCGGAGAGTCCTGCATGGGTTTAGTCATTAGCATATTTAAATTTGTCCCACAAATCTAAATATTATATCTGTAGATATTTATTTAAGACAAGACTTCATGTCCCAATACAATCAATGATGTCTTAAACGGTGTCACCAATGTGACCCACGAATTAACCCTAATTCGTGTCCCAGCTTGGCATCTGGTTCCTGCTCGTGTGTGACCCAGCAGGCCCCACGTGAAGTTGGCAGCAAGTCATCTCCATGACTTACAAGTCGAGAGCGGACTCTAGCAAGCCATCACAACTACCCAAAATACGTGAGTTATCGCTTAACCCCAAAACGACTTAACCTTAGTACCACCTTGTCCTGATCCCTTTTTGTCCTACGATATTTTGGTCATGGATTAGGCATGGGAAAGTCATCCATAATCCAAATCTCAACTTTCTCGATTCCCTGAGTAAGTCCCATTTACCAGTGTGGCCACACATTCCTTGGAAAGACTCATCGAGGGGCCCAGTTAAATATCTCCCATCTCCATGAGGGACAAAATTCCATCTTGGTCAACCACATTCCTTAGCACGACAATCAACCAAACCCGTACTCAGCCCTTATGGCTGCCCTGTTACGGGCAACGTTAGACTAAGCCAAAGTTTGACAACTGCAACGCCGGAATAATCAAGACCTCAGGTCTAAGGGCATCGTGACAGGTGTACAGGAGAGACCAGCTAATGACTGAAACCCATGCAGAACTCTCCGGGTCGGTCCAGCAATTTGTAACTCCTTACATAATTGCACCATGACTCTCGTCCCAGCATCTAGTGCATGCATCTCTATGCACCGAGGTCAGGCTGGTCTTAGTTCATTTCAAGTTCCCACCTTAATGAGCGACCAGGCACAGTTTAGATTAATTATCTCATAATTAATCAAGGACTGTTATCATAATAAACATGCTAATAATATGATAACCATTAATTTATCTCCATAAATTAATCAATATGTTCCAAACATATTTATAAAATGATTGGCCCTAGGGCACAATCTCCATCAAACTCCCACTTGCACTAGGTACAATCATTAATCAAATTGTTCCTACTCCTAGGAACATCCATTAATGTGTCTAATTCCCATTTGACGTTACATGATACTCATGTAAGACCTGTGCTGGGGTTTCGTAAGAGGACTGGCAAAATATCCTCGACTGCTACTTTTCACAGCTTGATGTCACCATCTCTAGGTGATCCTGTCTGAGTATATCACTGCCGGAACGTCAGTGGGGAACCCCTTCCCGTTTTGGTGACTTCCTGTCTCTACAGGGTGTCCACCAAGCATACTTCAGACACTAGTTTTACAGTCTGCGTCTCCACGCGACTAACCCATTCTTGTAAAATCAGTAATCGTGCTCCGCTTGGAACCATTCCAACTCACGATGCCTACTGTTCAGGGAATACATATTTCTGTACTGCGATCAATCTTGGTTGGCTTAAATAATGGGCACCTGTGTAACCACTTACACATCATTTCTTCAAAAAACCAAGAATCTGTCCTTAGTGCTTCTTAAGTATTTAAGGACCTTTATGATGGCTTTCCAATGAACCTCAACAGGGTCACAGCTCATTATATTTAGGGCAAACGACATGTTGGGTCTAGTACAGCATGATGGATCCTATTGCCGAAGTGTAAAGGATGCCACTCATGTGTCCTTGCTCATCATGTGTCTCAGGAGACACTGATTCTCGCCAAGGACCAAGCCCTGATTCATCGGAATGAATCCCTTCCTGAAATCTCGCATACTGAACTCCTTCAGTATCTTATTCAAGAATGTACTTTTGACTCAATTTAAGAAGTCCCCTGAGAACTATCTCCATAGATCTCAGCTTCTTTTATATCCTTCATTGAAAGTGATTTATCTATCCAAGATTCACAATCTTCAAGATAGCAATGCAACCTCCAATTAGCCATATGTCAGTGACATACAACACCAAGAGTGCAATTGTGCTCCCACTATCCTTCTTGTAAACACAGGACCCATCAAGGTTTTGTAAGAAGCCAAACTCCTTTGGCGCCTTTACCAAAACAATGATAAAAGCTTCTCGATAGGTGGCGGGCTCACCACGCTCCTAGAGCAACACATCCCTGCTCTCAATGACCAAAGATCCCCATCTTTGAAATTGAGAACGAGTTCTATCAGAACTTAGTTGTCCTTATATTTTAGAGGAGATTCCACAACGCCTTGCGGATCTTCTCTAGTTTCTGTCTGTGCCTCTGAAGTTTTGTGGATCTTGAACTCCTTCAAGATTCATCTTACTCCCACTGTTTCTTTTGGAAACAAAGAATCCCTTTCTATAAGGTATCCACCTCTGACTACAAACACTTTGTTGTCAGATGGGTAGTAGACTTGATACCCCCTTCGTCTTCTTGGGGTATCCCACAAATATGTACTTTGAGGGTTTTGGGAGACAGTCTATTGTTAGCCCATTGCTTAACATAAACCTCATGTCCCCAATTTAGTGACAAGACACTATGGGACTCTTCCCATTCCATATCTCATATGGTGTCTTCTAGACGAAACGGTTAAGTGTGAAGTCAACAGCTTCTAGAGCACACCCCCTTTAAAGGATGGCGGAAGATCTGTTTGAGTCATCCAAGATTGAACCATATCTAATAGGGTTTGATACTTTTTCTCGGAAACACCATCCATCACGGGGTTTCAGGAAGGGCATGTTGTGAGACTTTCTCACAACTTCTAAGATGATCAATAATTCTTGACTCAAATTCTTGTCCTCTCGATTGGATCGAAGAACCTTGTTTTTCTTGTCAAGTTAATTCTCTACTTCGCTTTGAAATCTCTATTTCAAAAGACTCCGACTTGTGTTTCAAAAGGTAGTCGTAGATCTAGCCTTTTGAAGCAGTTAGTAAGAGTTGTTACCTTTAGCTTAATTACTCATGGGTCCACATACATCATCTATGTATGATCTGTTGGGAAATCCCGGGGAAAACACGCAGCGGAAGCAACTGTAAAAACAAAAAAAAACTTGCGCTCCCCAGGAAAATCCCACCATGAGATCCGCTAGTTGAATTTAAAACCAGATTCGAAAAGTGTTATACTTCAAGCTTTCAATCGGATGGTTAGACTTGGTGAGTTTGAGAAGTCCGTTTCCACGTCCTTCCTCTACCGATAATCCACACGAACAGTTTCCCGAACACAAGGTGCTAGCGTTCTTGTTTCTTTCTCCAAAGAAACCGGGATTGAATCTACAGTTGTTGAACTCAGGAACTCCTTCTCTGAATCCAGGCTAGGTGGCGAACTATGGAGGAGACAACAACAAAACTCCTTTTGTTCTTCTTCTCCCAAAACCCCAGGAACCCACAACTCGAATCTCTCCCTAACTCCTTAGGAGAATTCGACTTCTCTCTCTAGGAAGGTGGGTGGCGAAATTTTCTCTCTCTACAAAGGAGGAAGATCGACTTGCCTTAGTGAACTAGGGTTTTTCACAAGCATGTATGTTGTGTTTGAGTTAGGCGACTTTTTCCTTATATAATTACCAAAATTATGGTAATTTTATAAATATAAAATCATGATATTACAATAATATCATATCTTTAAGACTTGAATATCTAATTAAAATATTACCATAATATTTTAATTCAAATTCAAATTGCTATCTCAGAGAATCAAATGGAAGATCAAATCTCCCAATGGGACCCACATGAGATAGGCGCCTAACTCCCC
>QANZ01026033.1:14658-28539 GCA_003254925.1 Chamaecrista fasciculata | reverse complement strand
CGGAGTGACCCACGAATTACCCTAATTCGTGTCCCTTATAAAGTGTGTTCTAATCCTGCTCGTGTGTGACCCAGCAGGCCCCACGTGAAGTTGGCAGTAGGTCATCCCCATGTCCTACAAGTCGTGAGCGGACTCTAGCAAGCCATCACGATTACCCAAAACACGTGAGTAATCGTTTGTTACCAAAACCGATTTTAACCTTCGTACCTCGATGGCACCGACCCTATTGTTCTGCGATATCTTGGTTATGGATCAGACACAGGAAAGTCATCCATGATCCAAACCTTTACTTTCTCGATCTCCTTGAGTAAGTCCCAATATACTGAGTGGCCACTCTTTTCTTGGACAGACTCATCGAGGGCGCCAGTAAGATATCTCCCATCTTATGTGGAACAAAATCCCTATTTTGGAAAGTCCACATTCCTCAACAGGACAATCAACCAAACCCGTACTTAGCCCTTATGGCTACCCTGCTACGAGCAACGTTAGACTAAGCCAAAGTCTGACAACTGCAACGCCGGAATAATGATGACCTCAGGTCTAAGGCGTCGTGACAGGCGTACAGGAGAGGGAAGCTGATGACTAAACCCATGCAGGACTCTCCGGGTCAGTCCAGCAACTCGTAACCCCTTACGTAATTGCACCATGACTCTCGTTCCAGCATCTAGTGCGTGCATTCCTATGCACCGAGGTCATGCTGATCTTAGTTCATTTTCGCTCCCACGAAAATAATTGATCAGGGACAAATTTAGATTAATTATGTTATAATTAATCATTGACGTTATCACGGTAAACATGCTAATAATGTGAAAACCATTAATTTATCTCTATAAATTAATCCATATGTTCATAACATATATAAAAGAGGATTGGCCCTAGGGCACAATTCCCAACATCATCCCTACTAAGTCAGACATTCCATTACTGCGGTCAGTAAGAGGGATGCCTCTTGTCATCTTCCCATTTAAACAAGGCTCGCAAGCATCATATGATTCAAAATCAATTGAGCTTTAGAAGTTCATCTCTATGAAGCTTCTCAAGGCGTTTCTCGTTTGTATGGCCTAAACGACAATTGCCAAAAGTATTTATAGGATTAGATTCGATAATCTTTAATCCTTTCGTATCGATGTTATAAATATTGTTATCGTTCTAGTTTAAGACATAATGATTATCTTTGAAAATCATATAAGCAAATAAACATTATTTTATTAAAATAGAACACCATTCTCTAATGTTTACACATATAAAATCTTCCTTATCCTTATAAGGAGGAGAAACAATGTTTGAACTTTAAAGAATGTATATAATAATGAACATAGCCCGAAAGGGGCAATCCGAGCTCGCATGTTCCTGTAGCAGCAATAGCAGCAACCTTTGCTCCACTGTCCACTTCAAGGTCCATCTCGCATCCGTTCTGGTTTTCTACTGTCTCTGAAGACCCTACACATCAAATGTGAGAACCACATGCCGTATCCAATACTCAAGTGGTTTAAGTAGAAAAAGAACACTTATAACAAAGAAACCTGAAGTTGAGGGCTCAACGCACTTCTTCTTCTTTTGATCTTCCCAATAGTATTTGCATTTTCTCATCGCGTGTCCTCACACTTGACAGAAAGAGCAAAATACTTCCTCTGAGGGCTTTGCCATCTTGGCAGGTTATTGGTGAGGGTCGTTCTCTGGCTTGGTCTCACCATCCAGGTCGGTTCCCTTCCTCTTTCCTTCGCCCTTTGATTTCCTTTCCTTCTTCTGATTCATGGATGCCTCAACTGACTTGAGTATCCCATGCAGCTCAGAAACTGATTTCTCCGTTACTCTCTTGTAAAAGCTTGTGATAAAGGGGTCATAGCTTTTGGGTAGTGAGCACAGGATCACACCTGTCGCAAACTCTGGAGGAATAGGAAATCCCAGCCTATCCAGGTGATCTATGTACCCTCCCATCTTCATGACATGGTAACCAACAGATGCACCTTCAGCCATCTTGCAAGACATGAGTGCCTTAGTGGTCTCATATCTATCTTGCCTGATCTGGTATTGGAACATTTCCTTAAGACGTGTTATCATCTCGTATGACATCAATGTATCCAAGCCCTCATGCAGCTCAGGAATCATTCTGTCCACCATCAGACAAGAGACCTCCAGCGAGTCGTCAAAGTGCTTCTCGTAAGCCCTCCACTCAACTCCTGGAGCGCCCTTGGCAGGCTCTTTAGGAATAGGTTTATCCAGAACATAAAGTCTCCTCTCATGGGTGAGAACAATTCTCAGATTACGAAACCAATCGAGGAAGTTTGTTCTGGTCAGCTTATCCTTCTCAAGGATAGGTCGCAGTGAAAATGTTGAACTATTAATTGCCATTTGATTCTACAATTCAAGATATGAAAATTTTAATTAGTAGAATAAAATACCTCCACTATTTTATAAAACCCAGTAAAATTTATTATTAGTGGCTAAGAACATGCTAATAATATGATAACCATTAATTTATATCCATAAATTAATCAATATGTTCAAAACATATTTATAAAATGATTGGCCCTAGGGCACAATCTCCAACAGTTTGAACTCAATGAAGGTACATAATAACAATTATAAAATATCCCTAGAGGGCAACACAAGGTCGTACGTTCCTACAGCAACAGTAGCAACTCTTGCTCCATTGCCCACATGTAGGTCCACCTCGCTTCTGTCCAGCTTTTTACTGTCTCTAAGACCCTTCACATCAAATCTGAGAACCACATGCTGTATCTAATACCCAGTGGTTAAAGCAGAAAAGCGAACGTCTAAAACGTTGATACCAGAAGTAGAGACCTCACCACTTTTCTTCTTCTTTTGATCTTCCAAATACAATTTGCAATTTCTTAAAAGGAAAATCGCATCCTTTGAAGGCTTTGCCTTCTTGGCAGGTTGTGGGTTATGCTTGTCCCTTGGCTTGGTCTCACCAACCGGGGCTTTAGCCTTCCTCTTTCCTTTGCCCTTCCCTTTCCCCTGGTTCTAGAACATTTCCTTGAGATGTGTGACCATCTCAAAAGCCGACAATAATTCTGTGTTCAACCCTTGAACCATCGTGGCTAGCATCAAGCAAGCAACGTCCACAAAGTCATTGAAGTGATTCTCACAAGCAGTTCTTTGAGCTCTTGGAGCGTCCTTGGCATGCTCTTCAGAGGAGGGATTTCTAGGACATAAAGCTTCCTTCATTGGGTGAGAACAATTCTCAAATTATAAAACCAGTCAAGGAAGTTTGTGCCAGAAAACTTATCCTTCTCAAGGATAGATCGCAGTGATAACGTTGAACTATTGTTTGCCATTGATTCTACAACTAAGATACGAAAGTTAATTACCAAAAAGGTCCACTAGTTTATAAAACCCAGCAAAATTATTATTAGTTGCTAAGACCCATATTTCACCAAAGTTTACCGTCGCGGAGGCGATCATGCACCCTTAGGTTATTTAGGTAGGTAACTCTTTACCAATCACATCTCATGTGACTCGTAGATCTTTATGGGACTGTATCATCATATGGTACTTATTATGGCATGTTTATCCCATCTAATGCCTTGAGGTCCAAATCCGATTTGATAACCCCATTAAGTCACACAATAAAACTCGTGATTGGCTAGGCTCAAAACAACGAGGCCGAAGCCCAACCCCATATCATCAAGGCCCACTAAACACGTGTCGTGGAGGCGATCACCGCATTTAACAAACCAGGAATTCAACGAGGCGCTGCGTTGAATCTCCTATTCACCCGTGTCGCCCCAAGGTAAAAGTAGATACGTGTCGCGGAGGCAATCACCGCTCTACGATGAACAAGGTTTTGACAGGGTGTTTTATTGATGGCATTAAAACTTAAGATTTTAAAAGGGTTTGATTTTGAAAGTTCCTTTTTGGTTCAATTTTAAATCCAATTTTAAAATTAAACGAGTGTGCCATGTGTTTACTCCCCATGTATCTCATACAAAATCCTACGCTCGTATCGAATACGTATTTATGCGTGAATTTAAAACATAGCATGTTAAGTCGCACCCCTACACATACATCTAGCGCAGATTGCATCTAATACAAAAATTACTAAATGCATATAAAGCCCGTGTTCGGATATGGCTCGTCTACCCTAAAATTCCCTCAAGCCAATGAGAGAACTTTTCTAAAAAGAAAAATAAAATTACATTGTGAAAACCTCGTTTACATTGAGGTAGAAAAAAAATAAAATTACATCGAGAATTTCAGGGAGACGACACGCAGGCCGTATTTACCAAAATTGAACCAAAACGGAACTTTCAATCAAGACTTGCACCAATTTTTAGATAGGTTCCAAAAACATGTGGTGGATTTTCACAAAACTTTTAAGCATACGATTGAAAGCGGTAAACACATAATCATACATCACATGTATAATCACCAAAACTAATATAGACGCAAAATAGCGTGGCTCTGATACTACTGTTGGGAAATCACGGAGCGTGCCCAACAGAAGCGAAAATTAAATAAATAAATAAATAAAACTTTAAATAATGGCGCAGCCCGTGATTTCCTGCCAGGATTTACTATATGAGTTTATACTAGGAAACGAAAAGTGATTTACCATAAACAATCGGTAGCTTTTGAACTTTGCGATTCAGAGAAGTCCACTCCGAGTGTCCTTCCTCTGCCGGTGATCCACACGAGCAGTTTGGCAGATGCCCAGGTGCTAGCCTCCTTCACTTCTTCCCAAGTGAATACAGGAACTCTATCTACGGTTCTTGAAATTCAAGAACTGTTCTTGAACTTCAAGACTAAAGTTGGCGCCTAAACCAAGAACCACCTTCTTGGTCTCACACAAAAACCCTAAAGTTAGGGTGCAAGTCGAACTTCCTCTCTCTCCTTGAGAAAGTCGACTTTCTCTCTCTAAAACTAGGGTTGGCCGATTTCCTTTGTCTCACAAAGGTGTAGGTCGAACTATCCTCTTGTGTGAACTAGTGTACAAATTCGACTTGGCCCCCTCTATTTATAGAGTTTGGGGAGTTTGATAATTATAATTAGGGAATGCTTAAATTAGTGGATTATCTAATTATAAAATTATAAGATTACAATAATATTATAATTTTAGGCCTTGAATTCTTAATTAAAATATTACCTTACTATCTTAATTTGAATTCAAATGCAATTTTGAGATTCAAAATGCAAGATCAAATCTTGCCCATGGACCCCACAAGAATGCGCCATCTCCCTCCTTGATTTTAAGGAATTTAATAAATCCAAATAACAATCCTAACTCTTAGGAAGTTATAACCAACTTATTAATTTCCAACAATATTGAATTAAGATATTACCCTAATATCTTTAATTCAAAATTTGAATCTTAAATATCAAAATCAAATCTTGAATTCAAATTCAAATTCAAGTCATGACTCTAATTAACAAAACATTTCCATTAATTAAAATCCACCCATATGAGGCGGCACCCTCAATCTTATTTTCCCAATATTAGTGAATTTAATAAATCAATAATCTCCTAACTTTTAGGAAGCTTTGATACACACCCCTCGGAACCCGACGACGAGGACACCTTCCTCGGACCTTTTGGAGGGACTCTATACACACCCCTCGGAACCCGACGACGAGGACACCTTCCTCGGACCTTTTGGAGGGACTAGTGATACACACCCCTCGGAAGCCAACGACAAGGACACCTACCTCGGACCTTTTGGAGGGACTAGTGATACACACCCCTTGGAAGCCGACGACGAGGACACTTTCCTCGGACCTTTTGGATGGACTAGTGATATACACTCCTCGGATACACTCCTCGGAAAGCAGAGTCAATCACTCACCAGGAACCAGCATCAAGACGTAGATGCTACCCGGCGAGGAAGCAACCCAAGCAAGTCCCGTCCCACTCGAGCATTTAATGCCAAGATGTTAGCATTAAATGCAAAGTTCCTTGAAATCACGTGACCAGACAAGGCCTCACCAGCTACTATGTACGGTAAGATGAAGAAGCACACGCAAAAGGACTAAAACGCCCCCTGTGCGTAGAAGAAATGGTGAAAAGCACTCTTGGCTATCACTGACTCCCAAAAAGGAAGGTTGGACATCCCAATACAGCCTAACAGTGATAGCTGTCACATCAAAACAGCAGAGTACATCGACTTTTTCCCTATACATCCCCGAAAATACCCCTAACGTCCCTGAGAGACCTCGTACGAACATGGGACAAAAGGGAAGGAGGATAAATAGGAAAAAGAGAGCACATTGTCAAATAACGACTCTCTTTCTACAAAACACGACTCTCCATTATTCTCTGATCCTTCGTCTAACTTAAGCATCGGAGGAGAATCGCAGGGAAGCCCTTGTGCATACTTATTTGCAGGATCCGACGACCTTCAACATCCGGAGACTGCTCCTAAATTGTGAACTCAAGGTTGGATTTACGCTAATCTAGCTTTTTAGTTTTCACTGGCGCCGACTATGGGGAGAGACGAGGAAACTCCGGTTATCTCTCCCCCCCCCCTCTACTTAGTTGTCGCTAAGGCACACACACAACGGGGAGCGTCTCGTAGGGAAGCGAGTTCCTCGACGAACTCCACCCTGCTCCCCCACGTTCTTCACAACTTTCTGCTCTGTTTCTGTCCACAACGTTTTTTGCTCCAGACTGGTTGTTCTTGGCTTTTTTCCTTTCGATCAACCCCCGAGAGACCCTGGTACGGCTCTACGTGGAGGTCATACCTGTTTTAGGTGCTAACCCCTTGCTGTTGTCTCTGACTGTGAACTCAAGGCTACGACGTTCTTGACAATGGAACCCCATAACGAGAACCAGCTGCCCCCGAGCCCTGCAAACGCTCCTCCGGGGTCGAGCCATCTGGGAGACCACCTTCAGCAAACGGGTGACGCCATACGCGGACAAGATCTCGTGTCCCTTCCCAACAGTGCTCCGAGATCTATGGTACGAGGCGAGAGAACCCCCACACCACTGACTTCCCTCGCTGGTTTCCAGTAGCACTCAGACGAAGAGCCTCACATGACACCGTCACCTTACACAGCCGAGATACGTGAGATGATTCAGACTGAACTACGGGAGGCAAGGGCTGCCCACAAAGCCGACATGGCCTCTTTACGTCTAAACATGGAAGAACAGTTCAACCAGTTCATGGAGAAGCGTTTCAGTCAAATGGCTAGCCCCAGCGACAAAGGAAAACAAATACAGGAGACAACTGAACCCCCCCCCCCCACCTGAGTGTTACACCGCTCTCAACGTACGTCCCTCCTCGGGAGCCACGTTACCAGCTCGTGGAGAAGAGCACACCTACACAGAACGAAACGAACCAGTGATTGAGAGCCAGGCTACATTCTCCCAGGGATTACCGGAATCCACAATGCAGCAATGGAATGTACCGACGGAGCTGTGGCACCTTCTGGCAAAACACTTGCCACCCGCCAACGCCGCAGTGACAGCCAACTCCCCATCGGGTCCTTCGACAGCGGCGATGGCACCTCTAGCACCCCCGATGCCGTCTCCGGGAATCTATGCACCACATATCCAACAGGACGAGTTACCTTCTGGATTCAAGTTGCCCATGAAGCTACCCCGGTACGATGGAACTAAGGACCCCGATGATCATCTCCGGCAGTTCCACGCTTGTATGCAAATCGCCAACTTATCGGAGGGGAAGAAATGCAAGCTGTTCCCAACCACACTCGTGGGAGAAGGTCTCATCTGGTTCTCCAAACTTCTGAATGACAGCATCCACAGCTTCCGAGACATGGAGAACTTGTTCAAGAAGAGATTCGCCACAAGCGTGGTATACAAGCAACCGGCGTCTGTCCTAGCTGACGTCCACCAGGGAGAATATGAGTCTCTCCGGGATTTCCTGCATCGGTTCAACCAAAAATGCCTCACAGTAAAGGACCTAGAGGACAGTGTGGCGGTACACGCCTTCCAGGCCGGTCTCCGCCCCGGACAGACACACAAAGAGTTAGCTTTCATGAACCCTAGCTCGTTGGAAGAGCTACTGTCGAAGGTGCAGGAGTTCATCATCAAGGAGGATGCATTCACCTCCCAAAAGAACAGATTTGCAAACATGAGCCCTAGCAGAAAACAACCACAACAGCAGCACCGTGGTGACCAACGTCGCCGGGACCAACCCAGGCACGACAGATCAAGACATCCCCAGCAGGAGAGGGGTAGTGACCGGCAACCGATGGCCTCCCAGGCACGATTTAACGTATACACGGTTCTCACCTTCTCGCGGTCTCGAATACTGGCAGAGTCTCAAGGATTGGGAATCTTCCCCGTCCTCACCCCACGGAAACCACGACCCGGCGACAGGCCCAAAGACCAGAGCAAATATTGCGAGTATCACCGGGATCATGGTCACACCACGGATGAATGTATCTCGTTAAAGGACGAGATCGAAAACTTGATCTAGAATGGACGCCTGAGGAAATACGTGAAGAGAGATAACAAGCGGAGATGTGACGAAGACAGAGACCCCCTTAATAGGGACCAAAGCCGGCAACAAAAGCCTCGTCGCGATGACAGACCCCCTGTGGGAGGAGCAGGAGGAAGCACGACGAGTTGCCAGATGCTGGGAACCATTAACGCCATCGCAGGAGGAGTGGACCGTCGGAGGTGGGGTCCGCAGTCACGGAAGCGCATGAGAAGATCAGTTATGAAGCTGGACTATCTTAAAAAGCCCCACGTACCTCAGGGGGAGCCGATAGTGTTTACTAACGAAGAGCTGGCGGATATTGATTTAGAGGAGGCTGACCTGATGGTCATCACTGCCGGGGTCGGGAGATATAATGTCAAAAGGATCCTAGTTGACCAGGTATCCTCGACGGATATTTTGTTTTGGGATGCCTTCTCAAGCATGGGCCTCTCCAGAGAGCAACTCTCCCCTTTCAACGAACACCTGATAGGCTTCTCCGGAGCCCAGGTCCCAGTGGAGGGGATGATCGAACTGAACTTGACGCTGGGAGAGGACCCGAAGTGTGTCTGCATACCGACTACCTTCATGATCGTAAAGACACCTTCCGCCTACAACGCCATCCTCGGCAGACCCTCCCTAAACGCTGCCCGAGCCGTAGTGTCCACGACACATCTAATGATGAAGTTTCCTACCCCACACGGTGTAGGGCAAGTGCGGGCAAACCAGGAGGTAGCAAGAGAGTGCTATGCCACCAGCTTGGCTAAGCCAGAAGCAAGCAAGACACCCCTGCAGTCATCCTCGGATAAGGGGAAGGAAAAGGAGCATGCTGTGATGAACTGCGAGATCACTAACCTAAGGGACGAGATCCCTCAAAACCACCCACAGCCCTCGGATGAGATGGAGGCAGTAGCTTTTCCGGGGGCGCAAGAGCAAACTGTGAATGTCTGCGCCACACTCCCTCCATCCGAGAAGGAGGCGTTGACGCAATTCCTGTTCCGTAACAGAGATATCTTCGCATGGTCAGCATCTGACATGCCGGGAATTGATCCGGATATCATCTGCCATTCCCTGAACATTGACGGAAGGCCAGGCGTCTTCTAGAAAAAAAGGAACCTGGGTCAACAACGCCAGCAAGCAGCCAGAGAAGAAGTAGACAAATTGCAGGCGGCAGGCTTCATCCGAGAGACCAAGTATCCCACCTAGTTGTCCAACGTTGTCCTCGTCCAGAAGGCCAACGGCAAATGGCGTATGTGCGTCGATTCTTCTGATTTGAACAAGGCATGCCCAAAAGACCCATACCCATTGCCTAGCATCGACAGGCTAGTCGATGGAACCAGTGGCCACGCCACACTAAGCTTCCTAGATGCCTTCTCTGGGTACAACCAAATCCGCATGGATCCACGAGACGTGGAGAAAACGGCCTTTATCACGGACAAGGGGGTCTTCTGCTATAAGGTCATGCCCTTCAGCCTCAAGAACGCCGGCGCCACCTACCAACGAATGATGGACCTCTTCTTCCGAGATCACCTCGGTAAGAACATCGAGGTATATGTCGACGACATGGTCGTCAAGACAAAAGCCGGCGGCAATCACTTAGAAGACCTGGAGGAGATTTTCTCAATATTGAGACATTACCGGATGCATCTCAATCCGTCGAAGTGTGCTTTCGGTGTCTCGGGAGGCAAATTCCTCGGATTCCTCATTTCCCTACGAGGAATAGAGGTTAACCCCGACCAATGCAAAGCCATCATGGAGATGTCTCCCCCCAAGAACCCCAAGGAGGTACAACGCCTGACCGGCCGGATCGCCGCCATCCATTGCTTCCTTGCTAGGTAGCGCCAATAGTGACACTCCTGCATTTTGACAAGAATAGTTAATCAAAGGGGCGAAATCCCCCCCTCCCCCTTTCCCATTTATGCTTACCTGCATTTTTCTCACTCGCAACACCCAACATTGTGTGCTTTTTGTAATCACCTACCCCGACATACAGGCTCCGGATGCTGTACTCACGCTTGCACAACGCGAGCTTTTAATTGCATTAATAAAATCTTCTCCTTGTGTAAATACTTTATTTGTTTTACTTATGCAACGAGTACTAACAGAACGTCTAAAAATCACTGACCAGGTCCGTCGACCGCTGCCTCCCATTCTTCAAAACCCTCAAAAGAGGAAAGAAGTTTGAATGGACGGAGGAATGCGATAGGGCCTTCCTGGAGTTGAAGCAATATCTGGCAAAGTCACCGATATTGACCGCACCCAGGCTGGAGACGCCAATATACGTCTATTTCGCTGCAAACGATCAGGCGGTTAGCTATGCATTGGTTACCGAAGAAGGAGAGGAACAAAAGCCAATATACTTCTCCAGCAAAGTCTTAACACCCTTGGAATCACGATACCACATGCTGGAAAAGCTAGCCTTCACTCTACGTGTATCCACAAGGAAGCTACAACCTTACTACCAGCAGTATCAGATCATCGTCCGAACCGACCGACCACTACGGCAGGTAATTCACCAGCCCGACGTAGCCGGACGTCTATCTTACTGGGCCATTGAGCTTTCCGAGTTTGGACTCATGTTCCAACCTCGTAAAGCAATCAAGGGACAGGCCCTAGCAAACTTCGTCGCTGAGATGACCTCGCCGGAAGCACTCAATAGCACTTGGGTGATATACGTGGACGGTGCCTCATCGAGCAAGTCAAAAGGAGCTGGCGTTATCCTCGAGGCACCGGACGGAATGGTTATCGAACAGACCATCAAGATACGTTTCCCGACCACAAATAACCAGGCGGAGTATGAAGCTCTGTTAGTAGCATTGGAGCAGGCCTCCACGGTAAACGCACAAGAGCTAACTGTGAACAGTGACTCCCAGTTAGTGGTCCAACAGATGAAGGGTGAGTTTGAGATAAAGGAGGAAACCATCCTCAAATACCATGCAAAAGCACGGCGACTAGCCGCCAAATTCCGAAAAGTCGAGTTCCGACACGTACCCAGGGACCAGTACTCCCGCGCCGACAAGTTGGCAAAGCTGGCCAACAAGTCCAACAAAGCAGGCAGGGACTCCATTATCTGTACCACTCTGGAGCAACCCTCGATCAACGAGGAAGCAGTAAACCAGATCGAGGGAACACCTACCTGGATGACTCCAATTATAGCATATCTCAGGGAGGGCACCCTCCCCGCCGAAACCTGACGAGAAGGGCTGCCAGGTATTTTCTATTCGGGGAAACCCTTTACAAAAAAGGACTCTCATCCCCTTCCCTAAGGTGTGTTCCCCCGGATGAAGCCAGCTACATCCTTCGTGAACTACACGAGGGAGTATGTGGCTCCAACCAAGCCTCGACTACCCTGAAAAGGAAAACGCTCCAAGAAGGCTTCTATTGGCCGGGAATCATCAAGGATGCTGACAAGCTTGTAAAAACCTGCGACAAATGTCAGCGCCACAGAAATATCATACACAAACCGTCTGAGGACATGCACCCTCTGCAAGCGCCATGGCCATTTGATCTATGGGGAATAGACATCTTGGGACCATTCCCGCAGGCAACGAACCAGCGGAAATTCTTGGTAGTAGCCGTCGACCACTTCACCAAGTGGATAGAGGCAGAGCTGCTAGCGTCCATCACCTCGGCGGCAATCACCAAATTCGTTCTAAAGAACATAATCACTCGATTTGGTATCCCACACACTCTGATAACAAACAATGGCCGCCAATTCGTTAGTCAACAGTTCTGGGAGTTCTGCGAGAACTACCACATGAAGCTGAAGACCACATCCGTGGAGCACCCAGCCACCAATGGGCAAACGGAACTGTCGAACCGGATCATCCTGAAACGCTTGAAGAAACACCTGGATAGCGCCAAGGGGAGATGGGTGGATGAGCTACCCTCGGTTCTGTGGTCTTACCGTGTCACGAAGCAGACTGCGACCAAGGAGACCCTATACGCCCTGGCCTATGGCTGCGAAGCCATGATCCCTACAGAGATTGGAGCAGCATCAGACAGAGTCCTCTTCTACGAGGAACAGCAAAACCAGGCCCAACGCCGAAACTCCTTGGATATCTCCGAGGAGATGAGGGAGACAGCACTGATCCGGATGGCGGCATACAAACAGAAAATAGCAAACTATTTCAATACCAAAGTCAAGAAACGCACACTGCGTGTTGGAGACCTGGTGTTGAGAGAAGTCGCCAACAACAGAGTCAACCCGGCAGAGGGTAAACTCGGGCCCAACTGGGAGGGTCCATATCGGATCTACGAAGTACTCCCAGGAGGAGCCTATCGCCTGGAAACCATGGGAGGGAATCATCTCCCTAACCCATGGAACATAGCAAAACTTAAGAAATACTTGTCTCGATGACAAATTCATGTAACCTTATTCAAAGTTTAATGAAAGCCGTATTTCCGCCTTTTTCTTTCTATTACGAATGATTAAACAGGCACTCACTCCTCTACACAGGCAGGGAGGGACGCCTCCCTACGCCTTAGATAAACGAGCAACGACGCTCCGCAGGTCAAAGTTACCTGCCCCGGCTAGCCATGTCACGAGTAACTCAAAGAGGAAACAACGTGACACAAATACAATGACATATCATTACGAGTAAGTAATGCGCGATCTAACATACCAAAAATAGCAAAAACAACACAAAATGCCAACACTGGCTATACACCTCTTATAAATGAATATTTTGTACAAGTCATTACAGTCATTACAGAGAGAAAGAGGAAGGAGCAATGGGTGGAAGGGGAAAAAGGGGAGTACATCAACAGGAAATTACCGAGCCCCTGGAGTTGAGACAGGTTCATCCACCAAGTAATCCTCCATCGAGGAATCCACCATCGTGGAGTCATCCGGGGGAATACCCTCCACAGCGTTGGCAGCGCCACTATTCTCCCCATCACCCTTACCGCCAAAAAGACCCACCCCAGGCCCCCCACCTTGCCGAGAAGTAGGCACACTTATAGCGGCTGCACGGACACCCGGAGCGCTCACGGCTACCCCAAGGAGCATCTTCTCCACATCCAACTTACCCCTAGAGGATTCCCCTCTCTCAACGGGGTCGGTAGGACGTGGCAGATGATGGAGATTGTGCCCTAGGGCCAATCATTTTATTTATGTGTTATTGTTTGAACATATATTTTTGATTAATTTATAGAGATAAATTATGTTGTTATGATATTATTAGCGTGTTTACTATGATAGCGTCCTTGATTGATTATATGATAATTAATCTAAAACTTTCCCTGGTCAATCATTCATGTGGGAACGTAAATGAACTAAGACCAGCATGACCTCGGTGTATAGAGATACATGCACTAGATGCTTCTCGAGAGCCAGGGTGCAATTTTGTAAGGGTTACAAATTGCTGGACCGACCCGGAGAGTCCTGCATGGGTTTAGTCATAAGCGAGCCTCTCCTGTACACCTGTCACGATAGCCTTAGACCTGAGGTCTTGACTATTCCGGCATTGTAGTTGTC